>JANKOD010000007.1:11583600-11594159 GCA_026284645.1 Erythroxylum acuminatum | reverse complement strand
GGTCGCTAATAATTCTACCTTTAGTGACCAATTTTAAATGGTTGTTAATAATGCATTTTTAACGACCAACGTAATAATTTGTCACTGGACACTTTTAGTAACAACCCTATAGTGACGACCTGTGACCAACCCGATTTTGGTCGCTATAACTTTTAACGACCATTTTCTTACTTTTAGCAACCATTCATAATAGTTGCTAAAACTAATTTTTTTTGAAGTGATGATAATATATTTTTCTATAGAATTGACTATGATAAGGAAGAAATATTGCTGAATATTTTTTAGGTTGATGCAAGGAGCAGGGCAGTATATATTGAATTTGGTGATATAGTAATAATTGATATTACTAATCTTGTCAATAAGTATCAAATGTTGTTCACTCTACTTGTTAGTTTAAACTATCACGAACAATTTATATTGCTCAATTGTGCATATTTGGATAGTTAGAATACCAATAGTTTTTATTACATAGTTTAGGTGTATAAATGGAAGGTCATGAGCGTAAGAATATAGGTGACATCTTTGAGGTGGTATTTCTTACTATAAGGCTTAAACTATGTTTTTGCTCATATTAAAGAAATTACTTAAGAATTTGGTACCCGTACTTGAAAGATATATTTATGGATATTGTGCTTGATGTTGATGAAAGAAAAGAATTTGTGACAAAATGAAATGAAAGGAAATGGTTATGAAGCTTGAATTGGGAAATAATTTATAAGTTAGGTCGCTTTTTGACGACTAATATAAGTTAAGCTCTGTCATATGTTAAGGGATATTTTTAGGCGAGAATGTTGAGAACACAAAGGAGTGAGGGGAATGAAAGCTAACTTTGATGGCTATATGTATGTTGATAGCATATTGAGACAATTTATATATTAATATGATGAAGTAATGATAAAAATTGAATGAGAAATGGAATTTAATTAGTTGTATATAGGGAGTAGTGTTTCATTAGAGAAGCAATTTGATATTAGGAAGAAATTTTAAAAGGTGTACATGATTGATCTAATCTCTACATTATAGATCTCGCAAGCAAGTGCACTTATCAAACTTAAGTGTAGTATCAGTGAATATCAAGTGGCAAACTTATAGGGATTACAAATACTAGTAATAACTTTTTTTCCTTTTATCTAACTAATGAGTTAAGATGATGATTTAATTACACTAAACTAAAATTCAACACAAATAATAAACTAGAACATAGATAACACTAAGATTAATCAATATAAAAAAACTAGTACCTAGGTAACGAATCTTCCAAAGTTTTCTTAAATATTAACTCTTTATTATGCAATTCAATTATTGATCATTATATAGTGGAAATTCCTGTCATATATTAATATCTTTCTCAAGACTATTAATAACTAATCATCGATTAATTAATTATCCATTATCATGAAAACATAAACCAATAACATCACATTGTCTCCTACTTTATACCTCTCCCACTAAGTTATTTTGAATGTATTCAACACTCCAAAGCTATATCTAACTGCCTGCATGTATAAACATATCTACTAGAGAGAAAATATAAGCATATAAACTTCATAAAGAGAGAAAGGAAGATAGGAGTGACATTGTATTCTTATCATGTCTACTTCTTTGTTTTTTAGTATGTCAATACACTAATTACCTTGTTATGCTTTAAAAATGCAATATAGTGGGGGAATTAAGAAAGATTTGAGTTGTTTACTTTAGGGTCTGTTCATAACTAAGAAACGAAGACTACATTTTAATAGGTACTGGGAGGAGTTATCTAAAGCTTTTAAGGAAGATTTCTACAAAAACTACTTTAGTACCCCTTACAATGTGAATTATATAATAGATATAATTTAGTATTTAGTATACGAGCCTATACCAATTTATGTCCTTCACAATGTATTTTTAAAAGATCTAGCATAAACACAGTTATACATTGTCATATACTAAATCATGTTCACTTCTCTTTGTCAAAATTGGATAAAACACGATTGTGAACTAAATTATGTTCAATACATGCATCTTTAAATAAGTGAATGTATTATTTTATTATTTATTTATAATGAATGGTGATATTTTTGTTAAATACGTGAGGTATGAGATGTATATAGTCTTAGTATAATGCATACTAATGCATGGTATTCTTTGTATCCAGTCATGATATTTTTCATATTTATGTGAAAATGCCACTTATGTGTGATGATATTTTTTTATACATTAGAGTTTTATTAAATATATTAACTCATAGTATAATTTATATTGAGACATGATTTTTTTGTACTCAGTCATGGTATTTTCATTTTAAAGTGTAGGTTTTACTTTTTTTTAGGGGAAAAACACCGATCCAATTAAGCAAATAGAAACCGAATACAATCCGGAATGATGTTCCAAGTCGTAAAGGAACCGAAAGATAAAGAAGCCCGGGCTAACAGTGCGCGGCGATATTAAGATTTCTACGAATCCAAGAAACGCGAATGTCGGGACGAGAAGTTAACAAAGACTTACATTCATCAACAAGTAGACCAACTTCAGAAAGGTCCTCCGAATCAGTTCTGCAAAGAGCAAGAGATAAGGATTGAGCGTCGGTGAAAATCATACCGGAGCCTGGATGAGTGTTGACAAGCCACTGCAAAGCATTGCGTAATGCAACAGCCTTGGCCTGACTCGCAAGAAGAACACCATCGCGAACAGAAGAGAAAGCTTGGACAAAATGACCATGCGGATCACAAAGAACAGCGACACAACCGGTTCGACGATGCTCGGTAAAAATGGCTGCATCAACAAAACAGCGCCAAGAAATCACGGTGGGGCTAACAACGTCATCAATAGCAGCAACCGATGGAAAAGTAGGAGGGAGCAGATTAGCGGCTTGCCATTCCTTGATATAGAGATATAAAGATGATATATTTCGTTATATTTTAGTTTAAAAATATATTTTATTTTTAAAAGTTGAGTTATAATTTATTTATTATTTATGTATTTATTACAATTTTATTTACATAATTATTTAAAGTGTCAGTTTTATTTGTTTACTCTTTAACCTATATCACTTTTTTATTGTCACATTTACACGTGGATCTATCGAAAATAGCTTATTTATTATATAAAAATAAAGTTGCATACTATCATATCTCTCCGGACTCCGCTTTATTGCAAAACTTTAGGTTAAGCCTATGATGAGATATGACAACTTTAGTTATGCATTTTTCTTAAATTTGTAGTTTATAATTTATTAACAAGAGCCATTGCATGACGTGTGGCAGCATTTCTACTGACTTACATTACATGACAACCTCCAATATAGGACCGTACGGAATGGCCAGTCTCACAAACAAAACATAAGGTTGAATTGAATTGCTTTCTCTCTACGGAATGGCCAGTCTCACAAACAAAACATAAGGTTGAATTGAATTGCTTTCTCTCAAAGGTAAGGGATGAAGCACATGTTAATTTGATTTTTATTTGTTATAATAAAAGTTATATCCAAAATAAAACTTTTTAGTATCTTAAAGATTTTAGTCTGGATAAGGAGGTTGGAAGGTTATAACAAAACAAGTACTAATAATCATGTAATTACATATATTATATGTTTGTTTTGATGATCTGTATAAGTATATCTTAACTAACGACAGCCACAGTTAGCTGTCGTTAGTTAAAAGCAGTGGGCCACACGCACACCACATCCTTCTGTCAGACTCTCAAAGGTTTTTAGTGAACGTAGAAGTTAAACATGCTCTTTCAGTAATAAATTTGCCAGTCTCATGCCAAGTATGGTCCATTTTGGAAAAGCAAAAGGCCAGTACCATACCTACCATCTCCTCCTTTCATTTTCCATATTCCAACTTTCCCTGTTCTCGCAGCTTCAGAAGTCTCTCCGTTGTCTCTTGATAAAAGGGAAATATATCACATCAATCAATAGCTCACTAGCATTGGCATCTGATTCAAGATTTTGGAAGAATCCTCAATCCCAACTCCTACTTTGATACATTTTTCATTTTTTCTTGACCTGTAAGTCCAAGCTCTCCGTTTCTTTCTGTTTTCTGGGTCTCCTTTCTTAATTATTTCTTTTGGTCCTTGAACTTGCGATTTTAACTTGCATTTGGTAGAGGGTTAGGGTTTCTTTTCTGTATGTTCAGCTTTGACTTCGAAAGTTCCAACTTTTTAGTATTTGCTACTCCTTTGCATGCTTATTTTAATGGTACTTGATGGTTTGTAGTCAAGCATTTTTGGGCCGTGAAAATTTCCTTTATATTTTTCTTTTCCTGATCTTGTTGTTCTCTCCGTGGTAGGTTGTTTGTTGAGAGAGCTGATCAAAGTATGCATCTTTATTGCATTTGTTAGAGACTTGAAAATTTCCCCCCTTGGGCTGTTTAACTATGTTTTTAACTTATTGAGTGAATTCAGTTGGTAAAATACTGACCCACATTTTGCTTTAGGTTGAGGAGTCCTTTTAGAACCGACCAAAGTATGCATCTTTATTGCATTTGTTAGAGACTTTAAAATTTCTCCTCTTGGGCTGTTTAACTATGTTTTTAACTTATTGAGTGAATTCAGTTGGTAAAATACTGACCCACATTTTGGTTTAGGTTGAGGAGTCCTTTTAGAACTGACCAAAGTACGCATCTTTATTGCATTTGTTAGAGACCTGAAAATTTCTCATCTTGGGCTGTTTAACTTTGTTTTTAGCTTATTGAGTGAATACAGTTGGTAAAATACTGACCCACATTTTGTTTTAGGTTGAGAAGTCCTTTAAGAATATGTTAATCTTTACTTTTTGATTGTCAAACAGGGTAGTTAATGTGAAATCATGACAAGGGTCACCCGTGAGTTTGGAGATACGATGCAGAAAAATGCCATCCCTGCGGTGTCAGCCGATGTTGTGTTTGCATCAACTAGGTTTCCTCATTATAGAATTGGGGTTAACAATCAGATTATGGATGCCAAAAATGACCCAAAAGTGCTCTCCATGAAAGAGGCTGTTGCCCGTGAGACTGCACAGCTTTTGGAGCAGCAGAAACGCCTTTGTGTGCGTGACCTTGCCAGCAAATTCGAGAAGGGTCTGGCTGCAGCTGCTAAGTTGTCTGAAGAAGTAAGATTGATAAATTTTTTTGTAGTTGTTTGTGTTTGCTTCTGGAAACTTGATTTGGTATGCTACTTTGATTGTTTTGTTGAAAATTCTGGTTTAGGTTCTTTTGTTTATTGGGATATGCACAAATTGATTGGTGATATAGATAAACTATAAGAACAGACGCCAAACTGTGCTTTTAACTTAGTCATTTGTGTATTGTAGGCAAGACTCAGGGAGGCAGCTTCACTGGAGAAACATGTTCTTTTGAAGAAGCTTAGAGATGCTCTAGAATCATTACGAGGACGTGTGGCTGGTAGAAACAAAGATGATGTCGAGGATGCTATTATTATGGTAGCTCTTTCTTGATTGCTCTCTCAAATTTTAATCATTCTAAAAGCGTTTTAGATGTGACTTGATGACAGGGTTTCTGTTGCCATATTATGACAGAATTTCACTTTTATGTTAGGATGTAAAGTGTTAAATTAATATCTGAGACCGATTTGATTTTGCCTGGATTAGGTTGGAGGTTTCGGACTTGACCTCTACGAATTCAGTTGTCGGGTTGAGGAACATGCGTTTGTAAATGTTTTTCATTGTCATTCCCTCCCATAAGAATGAAGCACAACGATTTTGGACCCAACAACCATTTGGTTAATTTATGATGGTTTCATAAGTCTATCACAAAACTGATATTTTATTAGGAACTTTACTTTAGATCACTATTAACTTCTACGAGGAAAATAGGTTCTCTGTTTAGTATATTTTCTTTCATTTCATAGTTGTACGTTGTAGAATGTTTCTAACTGCCAGCATTTGTTTGATTTGCTGCTCATCTGCTTTTGCCTATGCTATCTTTCAAGTGAAAAAGTAACCATTCCCATCTTAAATTTTTTTTTTTTTTATAATTCCAGGTAGAAGCATTAGCAGTTCAGCTTACTCAAAGGGAAGGAGAGCTCATTCAAGAAAAAATAGAAGTGAAGAAGTTAGCAAATTTTCTTAAGCAGGTAATGCAATTAACAAGTCCCTAACTGTCATCTTCTCCACTTTTTAATCTTTCTTTCTCCTTTTTTTGACATATTTATGAAGTAAAAATAGGCTTTACATTTTTTGTAATCTTGGTCAAGTAGATACAGAGTTTAGCAACTGACTACTCCCTGTTGTTTATCTACCTATGAACTTTCAGGAGATCAATTAACCGTTAACTTTTTCATCTTGGTTCCTTTAGTTTTCTACTTTTCTTATGCAGTTATTCTTATGTTCATTTATCTCTTCCCTATCTTCATACTGGATCAAATCAGAACACATAAATCCCAATAGCTTTTACACTCTGTACTGATTTATCCTTTTGTATATATACATAAGTTGTAGTCAGTATCCGCTGTTCTGTGTTGAGCATTTATATCCCTTTTAGGCCTCAGAACATGCCAAGAAACTAGTTGATGAGGAGCGGGCCTTTGCTCGTGCTGAGATTGAGAGTGCCAGAGCAGCTGTGCAGAGGGTTGAAGAGGCTCTTCAAGAACATGAACGAACGTCTCAAGCTTCCGGGAAGCAGGTTAATGTTCTTCATTTTTTGCCTTAAAGGGAATGTTATTAATTACTGTTCTTTGTTCTTGTTTCTTGCAACATATTGGTAGTTGTAAGAAATTTAGATACAAATTGGAGCCTTGTGTCTTGTAATTTTTGATGTGGGCTATAATTGCTTCCCGTTTTTCTGTTGTTGTTTATTGGATTAGCCATTGACTGTTATCTCCTGTAGTGTGGCCATTAAAAGCATGAATTCTGGAATGGTCGTGGCGGCTGCATATCCTTTCTCATGTTCTCCTTTATGGGTCTCGTCTTTGGAATTGTATGAAGCTTGTTTCATATCTCCTTGACAAATTATTTGGTATGGCTATTAGGACTTGGAAGAATTGATGAAGGAGGTTCAACAGGCGAGAAGGATCAAAATGCTGCACCAACCAAGCAAGGTATTTATTCGTGCTTTTTGTTCAAGTTTCCTCCACTAAATTATGACATTTAGTCCTTTAGTCAAAATTGATGCTTGTTCCTTGAACTTGAAAAGACCTTAGAGCTCTATCTCTCTATGTCTCCAGTTTAATTGTATTATGACTCTATTATGCTATTATGCTTAAATAGCCTTATAGAGCATATCTTTGTCCATTGTAGCGGAGGACAGCATTATGTATTAGTATTGGCATGATGGCCAATATTTCTCGGGGTTGGAACTATTTGTTTTCTTCTAGAATTTTCAATTGACGTCTGATATTAGAACTTTATAATAGTATCTGAACACAAGTTTCTTGCAATTCTTTTATTGGTTAATTGATAAAATTTTGAAGGTGATGGACATGGAACATGAATTGCGAGCATTGAGGGTTCAACTTGTTGAGAAGTCTAAACAATCTCTTCAGCTTCAAAAAGAGGTATACTTATGGTTCCATTTTGGTGTGTAATGATTGGGTATATAGTCCATCCGGGACCTCTGTAGTTTTCAGATGCTATGCATCTGTCATTTATTGTTCTTCAGCTTCTTACTTATTTCTGCTTTGACCAAGGATAAGGTTATGGGTTGCAATGTTTTTAGTATTATGCTCACCTTTGATAATTCTTATCTTTATCCTGAATTTTCCCACCAGTCTGATTTTCTGTAACTTGCTTCCAAAAACATTTTCACCTTAAAGTGAAAATTGAGACTCAATTGTGTGCGTCTTTGTGGAATTTGGTTGTAACTTGGCAGCTTCTCAGAATATCCAAGTTCTTAAGAATTTGGACTGTTCTTCAAAGTGGAAATCTTGACTCTCGCACAAAGAAACTTTTTGTTGAGAAGTCATCTTGTAAAGAATATTTTCTCGTCTATTATTTCCATGTATAGCTTCTGACTAACTGCCTGGACTTTTCAATATTCTTTTGCTATGACTTGATGTAATGGCAATAAGAATGGTTCAGCTATGTCCTTGATTGTGACTATCATGAACTATTAGATTTTCCTTTTTATTTTTGATAACCTGTTATTGACTCCTTGCATGTTCTACTTTTCATTTATCTCCTCCAGCTGGTGATGAGTAAGAGAAGGGAGAAGAATATTTCCCAATTTTATGAATTTGATGGATCTGAAGCTTTAGGTTCTTATTTGCGGATCAAGCCTAGCTGTGATAATGCTCCAGAACTTTCTAAGTGTTCAATCCAATGGTACCGTGTGTCATTTGAAGGCGGCAAGAAGGAGCTTATATCAGGTAGTGGCAAGGAGGAGCCAAGTCAGCAAATTCGGTTTCTGTTCATTCCTTTCTCGATTTGATGGGGTTTTGGGGGTGGTAGGGTAGGGGATACAAGAAAGTTTCTGTTGTTGATGGATTTAGATGTCAGTTGACAACAGAATAATCTGTTGTTGATGGATTTAGAGGTCGCAATTGACAACAGAATATCATTTGTAAATGATTCATCGATTAGAAGAAGATAGTCATCTCATGTGATGTTGGACACGATTGATCATGAGCTGCTTCTGATGAGATCTTTTATGGATAACAACATTAACCTACGACTAATTGGCATCTATTGATGCAGGAGCTACAAAATCAGTTTATGCTCCAGAGCCTTTTGATGTTGGGCAAGTCTTGCAAGCTGAAATTGTATGTAACGATCAGCATATCACATTGTCTACAACTGGTGCCATTGATCCAGGTATTCTCTTCTACTACTTTTCTGGTTTAATTTGGTGTGCTAATGCTGGTTTCATGACAACAAATTTTCTCAAAATTGTCATTTCAAGATTGTCCTTTTGCAAGTACATGAGTCTTTCATGTTTACTATACATAATATATAGAATTCAAAACTGACCTAATTCTTTGCATAGCTGCTGGTCTGGGTAGCTATGTAGAGGCACTTGTTCGAAAACACGACGTTGAATTTAATGTAAGTATTCCTTGAACTATTTAAGCATTTCCCAAATTAGTTAATCATGCATTAGGTTGATTTACTTGAGAGTTGTTCGTTTTCAAACTATTCTAGTATTACACGTGTGCCTAATCGTGGTGGTCACTTACTCTCTCTAGCTTGTCTACGTGCTAGATGGACCAAGGGGGAATAGGTTCTGCTTAGGCAAATCATTGATGCTGTTCATATTTTTCTCAATTTCCATCTATATTAGTTATAGTAGTTTTTGTTTGAGTTGAAATATTTATTAGCTATGTTTTCTAATCTAGATATGCCCTGATTTTTGTACTTAGTTTTAACTATATTTTTCTTAGGTGGTTATTACCCAAATGAGTGGTGCTGACCATGTCTCCGAATCTATTCATGTGCTTCACGTGGGGAAGATGAGAATGAAGCTTCGTAAAGGAAGGTCTACAGTCACTAAGGAATACTACTCCACTTCAATGCTGGTATATCAGATTGGGAAACTTTCCTCTTTACAAAGGATGGTTTGATGTTGGATTAACATTTTTAGCAACCATGTTTGACACTGTTATCTCATGCCTTAGTTGTGTGGAGTTAGAGGTGGTGGCAATGCTGCTGCTCAGGCATTGTTCTGGCATGCAAAGAAAGGTGTTTCCTTTATCTTAGCTTTTGAATCTGAGAGAGACAGAAATGCAGCTATTATGCTCGCAAGGAGGTTTGCTTTTGACTGCAATGTAAGCGCTCCTCTCACAATTTTCTTCAGACTTGTCCATATTTGATGAATCTGTTTATGTATGCTTTTCTTCAACTATTTTTGATTATTCTCAGCTGATAAAAACTTCAGTTGTTCTGATTTTTGTCCCTCAAAATAAACTTAATTATGATTTTGTCTAATGCATTTTCTCATGTCTGATAATATTTGCTGGAAATGTGTATAATCAATATCTTTTTTCCTTATCCTACATTCGAATGTTGTAACCATTGAAGACTTACTGTGTGTTTGCAAATTCTTGCAATACCAGATCGTACTAGCTGGGCCAGATGACAGGAACCTTTAGAAAGTTAAGGAACCTCCAAGCAAATCCACTCACTAATTGTAATTATATAGAGTTCTCACTTGTAATATACGTTTGTGGGGCTAGGATTGGGCTTTTACAGTATGATTTTTCTCCGGCTTTCTGAAATTTTCTGCCCAGAGCAAAGGCATGTTTTTGTATGCCTTTTGAATGCTAGAGATTGATTGATGGCTGCTTAGTTATTTTATCTGAACCATTTTGTTATTTCTTGTTGACTGGACCTGAGATATGTATAAAACAACTGTATGTTGTATATGAAAATAGTGGAAGATGATTCTTACATAAAATCTATGTACTGGAAGAACCAACTGTGTAGTGTAATCCTCGAAACCTATAAACACCTTCAATTTTGTTGTTTGTACGTAGCATCATCGTCATCATTCCTGGAAATATAACATTCACAATAGTCTTGAGTAATAGTAAGAAAGATGACTAAAAAAAGCTTGAATCCTTCGAATCTGCTTTTAGACATTATCTTTTTGACGTTGAATAAGAAATAGCAGGTAATAACAATAATAGGATGCGACGGGACGGGACGGGAA
>JANKOD010000007.1:11554155-11570353 GCA_026284645.1 Erythroxylum acuminatum | reverse complement strand
TTCTCTCAAATATCATTTTATCTTCATCCCTTCTAAGTTGAAGCTCTAATGTAGAACCTGGATTCATTTCTTTCAACTTAGAAATATATCCATAAAACTTCTAGTAGTCATTATGCTACTCTTTTGTTTTACTTTGAGTATCTTCCTTCTTGTACACTAGCACATGTTGTAATTAAAAGAAAAAAATTTAATTTCTTTCTACATTCTTCAACAATATTCTTGATTTTAATGCTTAGCTTGTGTAGGATTTTTTTTCTTGAAGTGTCTTATGATAAAGTTGGTTGTAACTAGCCTTGGCTTGTTTGTTATACTACATGTATGCTCTAGATTATAAGTTTTTAGCTTCGAGCATTGATCTTTTCAATTATATGAAGCATATAGCTCAAATGGACAACCATCATTGCAATGATATTTTATCCTTTATTCTTCATTTCTCTTGAAACTCAAGTTAAATCATATTGTTGTTTCATAAGTAGCAACCGCTTTTTTGAAGTGTTTAGAATTATAAAAAATCATCCCTAACATCCATTTACTTGCAACAACTCTAGGAACATGTCTATTAGTTTCAATGGTCACCTCAATATAGAATATGGTTGTTCACCACTAAGATATTCATCACTGGCCAAGAAACTCCCATGATCAAAAGAGTCAATATGTATTATGTCATGATCTCATTCAACTCTAATGTAAAAATCCGAGTCAGATTCACCTCTATTATGATCACTAATCTCACCTCCTTCTTGAGCACCTATTTCAGCCACATATTCACCACTCAAATCACCACTTATATCTTCACAACCTAACTCACCTCCATATTAAGTACCCATATCAGAAGCACCATCATCATTAATTTTAACACCATTACCAACTGATTCTATATGTCCTAAATTAAGTACATCACCCACTCCAACATCAGTATTACCTCCCACATCCACTCCAACATCAATATTACCTCCCAACTTAACACCAATATTATTGTGACCTCCTAAATCATCTCCTACAACATTATTAGAACCCATATCCACTCCAATACCACCTTAAAATTCCATAACCCTCTTATTTTTATAGCAGTTATCATACTAAATTAACATTGTTATAGATGGTATCTACATGCTTTATGTAAATATAAATTATACCACATGCCTTTAAGAATTTAATCTTATGACCATTAAATTAATGGAACCTTTATGAGTGTTATTAATAGTTAATAATGTAGATTGTTATAGTAATCACCAATTTCTTAGAAGTATGCCATATTTCTTACAAATAGCCATATATTCAATGTTTCAATAATAAACATCATTAAATTCACATTTAAGCTAACTAAGAATGTTAACATTAAGCTTAAAATGAGGAAGTCCTCAAGGTCTTTGAGGAATGGCTAAAGAAATTTTAAGTCAGACTCAATAATTTATTAATGAACCAGATATTTGTAATTTGCACATTTAATACGCCAATCAAAGCATAGGAAACTAGTTGATAGTTATAATTTCCTCAATTATTATGTCACTTCCAATATTAGTCAAATGTCAACATTTAGCCATTTTATGATCAGATGAAGTAAAACTTGGCAGATTTTCATAGCTCTTTTTATTTCATTGTTTTTAATTACCATACACAGTTGGCATATTAGTTGCATATATTCATTGATTTTATAGCTTGGCAATGGGTTCAAAACAAAATAACTTAAACTTTAAAGCATAATTATATGTTGCAGTGCATATAAGTTGTAGTGTATAGCATCATTATCTAGGCCTCTACAAGTAAGAGTTTCAGCATTATAACCACAAATAATTCTATTATTTATAAGCCATAAACACTAAGTAAATATAAAATATGAGTGGAGAACAAGTCGCAATGGGAATGAGTTTACATTGGATATTTTGTTGGAAAATTTTAAATATTAAAATATTTTTGAATTTTAGGTCTAATCCAACTTAATGGAATTTGGTTCAACTTGATTGAACTTTAGGCCTAAATAATCTAAATGAAAAACTAAGTAAACTAGAAATTTTATTATTAAATTTGGAAAAGAAGACAAAAAACTAAATAAAATCATACAAACTCTAAATTAACTCTAGTTTGAAGACTAATCATAATTACAACAATATCCCTATTCAGCGAACAATTTCTACAGAAGTCCCTCAAAATTGTAAACGTTGGAGTTTAATCCCCCGCAATCAACAAAATATTAAAAAGTCAACACGCATGCAAATCACGAGTTTAGATCTTCTGTATAATTTTATGGTATCTTATTCTGTCTTATGAATCTCAGTCATTTATTTATATGGGCTCTATGTAAGTCCCACATAAATAAACATGAGTTCCGCATAAATAAATGGTTAAGATTCTTAGGACAGAATAAGATACCGTAAAATTATACGAAAGATCTTGTTTCGCACAGCACACCTAACGTCTTCTCAACAACCCCCTAAAAAGTCAGTTCAAAAAACAGCCAAACCTACCTCGCTTTGATCGCCCCGTCGGCAGACTTCCTGACGTCGTTTTCCTCCGCTATTTAAATTTTAAACGCTTATTCCTTTCCTCCAAACACGTCCCTCAGTTCTCCCTCTCAAAAAAAACAAAAGAACCCATGGCTTTAGCTACTCAACCAGGGACTGGCCTCCTTAACAAGTGCTTCTTTGCTTCTAAACCTCACTCTTCCACTTCACTTCCTCTTCCTAAATCTCGCTCTCTGGTCGTGCGGAATTCTGTATCAGCGCCACCGTCGTCGGCTGCGACGAAGGTCACGAAGGAGTGCAAGGTGAGGTCTATCAAAGCGAGGCAGATTATTGACAGCCGGGGAAATCCTACCGTCGAGGTCGATCTTGTTACTGATGATCTGTACCGATCCGCTGTGCCTAGTGGAGCCTCCACTGGAATCTATGAGGCCTTGGAGCTCAGAGATGGTGATAAAAGCGTTTATGGAGGCAAAGGCGTGCTTACTGCGGTTAGAAACATCAACGAGATCCTGGCTTCTAAGCTTGTTGGTGTCGATGTCAGGTGATAATCAAGTGACAGAACAGAAGTATTTAAATGTTAACTAGCTATGCAGACGAGCTCTTAAGTTATGGAGATTGAACCATATTGATGCTTTGTATTTTTGATCTTCTTAGGATTGGAATAGATCATGTGTTGTTTGATCAAGTTCCCATTAGGTTATAGCACTGACTACTGAGAAAACATTGAAGCTTGGGATGATATGAACCTTTTTGTTGATCTTTCGTCTATTAGTAAGTACTGCTCTTATATGACAGCTATTTCTCGGTGTAATTAAGTATATTTAATGTGAAATACAAGATCATGGATTCTGTTTTAATAGGTATAAAGCTAGACCAGAGTGCACCATTCCTCCTACTTGGAGCTAGTTTCCACTTGCATTGATTAACAAATCAAATAAGATATTTAAATCATTGTTTGCGTATTTGCTCCTTGTGGAGTTACATCTGTATGGAGTGGATCCCTTCATTGTGTACTGTAGTCATGTGGTTTTGACTTGTGTTTCATTAGAAATCAAGTTGATGTGGATGCTGTCATGCTGGAAATTGATGGAACTCCAAATAAGTCAAAACTGGGTGCTAATGCCATCCTTGGAGTGTCCCTCAGCATGTGCCGAGCAGGTGCAGGAGCAAAAGGAATACCTTTGTACAAACATATTCAGGAATTATCGGCAACAAAGGAGCTTGTGATGCCAGTCCCTGCTTTTAATGTGATAAATGGAGGCAGTCATGCTGGAAATAATCTGGCTATGCAAGAATTTATGATACTTCCAGTAGGAGCAACCTCATTTGCTGAGGCACTCCGAATGGGTAGTGAAGGTTAGTGAACAAAATCCTCAATTCTAAGATTGCTTTCTTTCGTAAATTGTGCAGTCTAATTGACTCTGTATTTGGAAGGGATGGCTGTCCTTGTGCCTCTTGTTGACTTCAATATGAAGCCCAAAAAAATAATTTTGACATTTGAAAAAAACTGAGAAGTAAAAGGTATCTGAAATTCATCTGTCATGTGTCAAAGTTGATAGGCCAAATAAATGGAGATTACAGATTGATGTTTACGACTCTGAGGTGTGTGAAAATAGATTTCCTCTACTCTCAATTTTGCATTGTTATGATTTACCTGCTCTGCCAAGGATTTGGTTTATGTATACCATTTTCCATCATAATAGGTTATTGTTTTGTAAATTGACTTGAATATAATATTACTGTTTATCACGCTGCAAAGATTATTAACTGGTGTATCATATGATATTACAGTTTATCACACACTCAAGGGGATTATCAAGGCAAGGTATGGTCAAGATGCCTGCAATGTTGGAGATGAAGGGGGATTTGCTCCCAACGTCCAGGACAATAGAGAGGGACTTGTTTTGCTCATGGATGCTATTGAAAAAGCTGGTTACACAGGAAAGGTAGGCATCAATTTTAGCAGTTAATTACTTTCACTTTCACTTTCACTTCCAGTTGCAGTTGCAGTTTGCTTATGAAGCACTTGTAAACTTTACATTGATGCAGATAAAAATAGGAATGGATGTTGCTGCATCAGAGTTTTTGACAAAGGACAGACAATATGATTTGAACTTCAAGAAACAACCAAATGATGGGGCTCATGTCCTCTCATCTCAGAGTCTCTGCGACCTCTACAAGGACTTCATCAAGGATTTCCCTATAGTGTCTATAGAAGATCCATTTGACCAGGATGATTGGAGCTCATGGGCTTCACTACAGTCTTCAGTTGATATACAGCTTGTTGGAGATGACCTGTTGGTCACTAACCCAAAGAGAATTGCTGAAGCAATTCAAAAGAAGGCCTGCAATGGCTTACTTCTAAAGGCAAACATTGATCCTATCTTTAGCTTCTAATTTTGATAGGAATAAATCCATTTCTATGCTTTCGTTTGTAGATTGTGATGATAACACAGAATAATTGTTCCACTCCAATGCTCATTTTTCCCTACTGGACTGCAGGTTAATCAGATAGGCACAGTGACAGAGTCCATTAGAGCTGCACTTGACTCAAAAGCTGCAGGTTGGGGAGTGATGGTCAGCCACCGCAGTGGTGAAACTGAGGATAACTTCATTGCTGACCTTTCTGTTGGTTTGGCTAGCGGACAGGTTTGTTAACAATCTCCCTTGTCTATGGAATATCATCCTTGATGCTATGGGTATTTATTTGATTGCTAATGCTTTTTGTGTAGATCAAGACTGGAGCTCCTTGCAGGAGTGAGCGGCTAGCCAAGTATAATCAGGTAAATCAGTAATCTCCTCTAGTTACAGCTTCAAGGTCGAACTTTCGTGCCAGATTTTTTATGCAAAAACACGGTCAATTTGCCTCCTTTTACCTCTAACTCAACACATCCCCTCTTGTGAAATTGTCTTAAAGTTTTAGCACTCTTGTATCAATTTCCATGCTTTTTCTGGTCATAGAATAAGTATATCATCAATGCTTTTCATGCCTATATTTTGTGATGTAAGCTTAATGTTAATGACATTACTACATCATGGATTAATTGGCTATTGTTCTGATACTTGAGCTTTCTCTGTGCCAACATACCCAAGATATCATGTGGCATATTTTACAGAAGGGCTGAAATAAACTTCTAGCGGTTATTTCAACATCTTTGCAGTATCCTTTGATCCGAGTACATTTCAAAATGCAGTATCTTCAGTTGGTAGTTTCATGTTTTATGCAACACCAGTTGACTGAATTCATGAGTTGACACAATTTAAGAGTTGCATGGGTCACGTTCATTCAATCAATCACCAAAATATAAACCCTAAAATGGGTTTACTTTGAGTAGTGTTTTCTCATTCTTTCCATGGTCGATTTTCATTTGTATTCTTTTGACTAATTATATATTCCTCACTTCTTGTATTGTTCCCAATTCAAATGCAGCTTCTGCGTATAGAAGAGGAACTTGGAAATGTGCGCTATGCTGGCGTGTCTTTTAGATCCCCATAGTGAAAAGGAGGTCGCAGTTTGATTTGGTAGAGAATGATAGTCCACACATCCCGACGCGTATTGCAAATTAGACTCGGGAAACAGGGTTTCTTCAATTTAAACAAGTGTGGACTCGAATAAGCAAGTTGTCGCTTTGAAGAATCTGTTGTAGTGTACCATTAGCTATTTGGCCCCATGACATCTATGAATTTGTAACCCTTTGTTCCCTTGTCTTTAATGTGAGATCAAAATGGAAGCATATAAAACAAGGATGATTTACGCAAATCTTTGGTGTGCATGTGAATAAAGTAGCCTGTCTTTTCTACACAAATGCCATGCAAGTGGTTACAACCTCATGCAGAAGTTTGTATGTCATAAATATTTTACAAATCGTACCAAAACTGGTCGCTGGAGAGATGAAAGGGATAGCCATTTGGGCCACCTCTTGACAACAAGAAGTGACTAATAATCATGAATAACTGGACCACTATAAACTCCTTCTCGCATATAAAGATTATCAGGTACTCCTAACTCTGCTAGCCATGCATAGTCCTCTACTTTTGAGTTGCCTAACCGAGCTTCATTTCCTGTAGCTTTCAAATAATACGTTTTAAGTTAGTCATATCAAAACATCAAAGATGTGAGTCCAAGTGATGACCGTAACAGAAAACATTACTCACCAAGGCTAGAATAAGGATAGTCGTGGTAATATGTACATTTTCGGCCTGCATCTTCTCTGTAAGGAGGTGCAAGAATGTCAAGAACAGCACAAGGGGTGACCGCAGTAAAACAATGAAGATTTCCACCCCTATTAGGGTACAAGACTGATGTATCACATGGCGCTGTTAAGACTTTATCAACTGACAATTTTGCCAACCTCACTGTCAAAGACATAAATATACATGCAGTCAGTGTAAGCCTTAAAAGATGGGATAGCAAAAATCTCGAAATAGTCATCCTGTTTCTTTACTTCTCAATTAGTCGTCCAAAACCCAAGCAAACGCTATATCACATCAAAATTCAATCAGACATTTCTCATCTCATCAAGAGCAATCTAAAACAGTTCCGGCACATATCTTAAGACTGCAAACCTTTCATGCTAACGGACAATATTTAGAGTCCTTCTAATTGATTAAAAGTCGGAAGAAATGAATTGAACTGAGACACTTAACCAGCATGTAGCATAAGAAAACACTATGCATAAGTCACATGTGCAACTGTTCTTTCCACACCATCAGAGAGAAGCTTTTCTAAATTTAATCAAGCCCCACAAAAGGCATTGCTTCTTTAGAGAAATAAGGAATGCTGCCAACCACGGTAACTGCTTAAGCCAAGATATTGATAGTGAACCACTTCATTCGATACATTCAAGGAATATGGAGACGACCACAAAGAGATGCCGTTGCACAATGAATACTGCTTTATCAAACAATTCATCACTTCTGGATTTGAAATGGCTAATATTTTATGAGCATGGCATTCTCACGTTATTTGGGCTCTCCTAATTTGCTCAGCTGATGGCTAAAATTGAATGTGTGGCTAATGGGTTCCTCCTAAATTACCATACTTGAGTAGATAGTAGTAACAAGACACTGGCTGAAAATAACTGAAGTTTCAAGATGAGGTCCTAACCATTGCTTTAAAATTTATTGCTATCAAGCAAAATATGGAATTTTGCATAGCTAATTTCCCAAGTTACAGTTAAAGAATGGCATAAAAGGATGCAACAATGGATTTTCAGATTTAAAGGTTCCTGAATGTGGGGATAATTGAAGTAGATTAAGCTGGATCACTTAAATTGAACAAACCTTTAAAAAATTTAATTAAGGTACACAATGACAACTCTGCACAACCTCATAATTAATGGAAAAGATAGAAGATTTGCAAGTAAATGGTCAAGTGAATATTCTATCCGGCTTGAGAAAGCCTAAAACTTTCATACCAAAATCTGAAAAGTTTCACAGTATATTTCTCACCTGATGGATATCCATTTCCCTTGGCTTCTTGGATACAGGCAGGTTCAACCCAATCATAAGCTTTCACATGCAAGGAGCCATACAGAACTTTACTGAAAACAGTCATGCCTGGATGATCATGGAGTGGAATAACAGCAGAAGTAGGAAAACAGAATATACACATCTGCAAAGAAAACTATGCATCATTTCAAAAAGCTTTTGATGACACAAGTTCATTTTCCTATATCAATTTCTTGAGATAAAATTTTAATATATAGGAGCTATATTTAAGAACATGAACGTGGGCATTTGGTCCCATTTTTGCAATAAAATGAACAGAAAACTGAAAAGAAAAGTTCTATCCATCCTGAACAAGAATGAGTATGGTAATTAAGGTAACCATATTTCAAGTGGTAAGGTTCGTAAATGTCAATGTGATACAGTTATATACAGTAAAAAGGTTATGACTAACAAGTGTAAAAGGACTATTTTAAGACGTAAAGCTTACCGTAAAACTTTCACATTCGTAAATATCTATATATGTAATTGGTTGAGCCCATCGAGCTATCCTACTTGATCGATGAAGTCCAAAAAAGCCAAGCCCTCGGTCATCATCTGAGCTTTCCTCTTTAAGGCCTACATCTGCAGGACCTACTGTGTCTGCATAACAGTAACATTAATGGTGTATTAGAAGGTAAAGGGTACAGAGGGAAAATCTGCAAAGAAATGACGAATCAAAATAGTTAATTGCATATTTGACATAGAAATATCCCTTCAAAGGCATTTATCTGGGTAGAAATAGTTTCAAGTAAAAAAACAGGAATAGCTCTGAAATAAATAGTTCAGGATAGCAAATGCTTTGGTTGCCTCAATGCACTACAGTATGACACCCAAAACTGAACTAATGCATCGATCGATTACTTGAATGCTTCATCTTGCTCTACAGCATGAGATAAATGCTTACCTTTGTTCAAACAAAAACCAGAGACTATATATGCTTCTAAGGCAATTTTGTGTTTAAAATCAAATAAGCAAGTGAACCATGAAAGCTTGTCAATAGAAGGTGATCTATTTCTGGCTAATACACTGTTATGAAGTAGCTGACAAGTGTCAACTCTACATGATGCACTGCCTCTGCATCCAACTTCTTTTCTTTTTCAATCCATTTGCGTTGGGTTGGAGAAAAAGGTAAAATAAGATTTTTTTTCTTTAAAAATAGGGGACAATAAATACATAACGATGCAGTATTGAACTAAGGGACATTTTTCAAGTGGGTTAATGAACTTCAAAATGTAATAAGGTAAAATGCATAACAACCTCACAATTTTCTCATGGTATATACTGCATCGTTATGTAAATTATTAAGGGAATGAGCGTAATCATCAATTTTTAGCAACCCAATTAGTCATCCTACTGAAATAACAGAGTTTCTTAAATTGTTAAAAGGCCAACGACCTGTTACAAATCAAAATCTTTTCTGCACCTCGTATTCCTACATTTAGTAGCATACAGTGACATAAAAGAATTACATGGGAAATGTCTCTGGTGAAAGGTATGGCCAAACCAATTCTTCTTATTTCAGAATCAGGTTGAACACCCTGAATTACCGAATTGTGTAGAATGGACTAAGAATAAACCAGTGCAGACAGTAATCAAGCACATGATATTACAAAATACATAAAGATAGCATTTTTCAAGAATCCCAATCAAAGCTCGAGCCAACTGCACCTAAAAGAATCAAACAAATTGCAATCATCCGCAAAACCCTCCCAGTGTTCAGGTTTAACTCACAAAGCCAACACATGGTAAGACAAGACCAAACATAATCCGTAAATTCGACAACAAACTTGCATCAATACATAATCTTTTATTTAACAAAAGTAGAAGAAAGAAAGAATACCCAGAAGAGAGCAGAGTGAGTTGATAGCGTTGGAAGATGGGTAAGGTATCCCAGAGGGTGTAAAAGTCAATTTGCAGAGGTCATAAATAGCCTCTACTTTAGAGGAGGAGGAGGAGTAGCTCCGGTCCGGCATGGTACGGAAGCAGGAAGAGAAAAAAGAGCGGAGGTTTATGCGTTCCAAAACTACCCTCCTGGCCCAATCATTTGCAATCTGCAGTTTTGACAGCACATTGGTTTTAGGCATGATTTTTATACACAAATGTGTGAAGAATTTTGATGCAGAAGATAAAGCTGAATGAAAGGGACAGGGACTAAGCTCTCGTTCCTGGTGCTCTCTGTAATCTGTGTGCGGCCAACTTTTTGGTTTCTTTCTTTAAAGTTGCAATTAGGCTGGGCAATCGGCCCGACCAGGCGGACCCTGACCCAAAACCCAATCAGACCTTAAATAACAGACTGATCCAAATTTGAGTCGCTCAGAATTTTTAAGGCTTGGAGCTGCACTTGACTCCAAATTTCTATTTCTTGGCGGGAACCATCTTTTTCCATTTCTAAGGCTTCGAAACCTTCCATTGCCCATCTATCTCTGTGGAGCTATAATGCAATTAGGGTTTATGCATTGAAATTCCCTGACGAATTATCATGGAAGGCAGTGAAAGCGAGGCAGTTTTCGATTCTTTGAGTCTGAATCCCCAAATTTTCATCAACGAGACGCTTAATACCGTTGATTATCTGCTTGATGACGCTTTCCACTTCCTTTCTCAGTAACTACTGAATCTCGCACTTCACTTTCCTGTTGTTGTTTTTGAAAATTTTTTACGTGGTTTTTACTGCTGCAGAGAAGCATCGAAACTCTTGAGAACAGAGGGAACGGAGAGATCCCAAAGTCTAAGTCAGGTAAGAACGTCGAATGTTTTCCTTTCTTAGATTCCTATTTTTGCCTCAGTCTTGTGTGGCTTTAATATTAGTTTCCGAAAATTGACCCGAAAATGAGTGTAGTGCTGCTAAGTTTTGTTTCCCCCCTTAATTTTGTGTGATTCAAGCGTTTGGGAAGTTTCTTGTGAGCTTTATTCTGCTGGCACACTCGGTTTTAGTAGACTTCCAAGGAAAAATATAAGAAAGTAGCGTCAACAAGAGGCCCTGAATGATTGCGTAAAAGATATGGTGACAGTGATTGGCGCTGGGCTTGATTTTATGGTTATGCTTCTATTGTTGTTTCCAGGGCATCGCTTACATTCGTAATAAGATACAGTCAGATCTGGACACGAGATTGGGAATGTGGGAAAAATACTGTCTTCACCACTGCTTTTCTGTTCCCAAAGGTTTCCATTTGCCAGAAAGTGTATGTCCTCGCCGTTAATCTATTCAGTTGTTTGACACTGCTTTCTTTATAGTTTATTTTGTATGTTAAGGTAATGCTCAGTGCAACCTTTTGTTTGATGCTAAGATCTTTTTTCTTTAATCCTATTTTGATCTGTTGCTCACCACAGGATGTGTTTGTAGGAGAAAATGCTAAGTTTTCAGTGTGGATCCCCGGTTAATGTTACTGTTAAGTGTCCTTGGCAATGGAGGTAGAATGTATGAGCAGTTAAAAATTATCTTTCAGGTCTTAACTTGCTAGCCTATATTGATTGAGAAAGGAGGTTTGTTGTTCATGTTAAGAATGTGTAAGGCATAATAAATTGGTCATGTCAATTAAGAGGTTGAGACCTGAGAATTTACATATGAATCTGTAGAAAGGTGGTGATAATGTCACCAGAGTATTTATGGGGGCCAATTATAGGAGAAAAATTTCTAAAGAACACATAGCCTTGTAGGAAGAGTTCAGAAAGTTTTAAGTTGTTAAAAGTAAATAAGTTGACATACGAGTTTGAACTAGTCAATATGATTCCTAAATTTGTTCTTTGTAAACTTTTGGAGAGTATCTAATGTGCTTTAAAGAAGAACACGTTTATCTAATCCGCCTTTACTTAGTGGCTTGATCTCCTGATTTAATATGCCTGTAGCTTCATGAATTCCTAATATGGTATAATCTTTTTCTTTTCGTTCATTTGGATCTATCCCACATTTTTAATTTTGTCCATATCCTTCTTTTCTAAAAAGGAAGAGAGGGGTAGGTGGAGTTATCCAACTTAGTGGTTTATTTCCTTAGGCAGTACTGTTTGTGCTGTTAGTAATCAACTTGAAATAAGTTCCTTCTATCTTCAGCAGACCAAATGGGTGTAGTGACTCAAAATATACTTTGTATAGTATTTACAGCTGCTTAGAACTTGAGAAATGGGGCAGTGTTAATTCTTTGGAATTAGCGACACATCTACTTTGAGTAGATGAAACTATTTTAAAACCTCCCATTGAATGATTTGCAACATTTAATGTGGATATTCTTGCTCAACTTAATTGGAAGATTAAAAAGGAAGCTGAAAGAGGAATGTTATTTGATTCCTGTAGGACCTTATTGTGTGGCAAGTCTCTCTCTCTCTCTCTCAATGTGTGTGTGTGTGTGTGTGTATATTTATGTATCTCCAATGTACAATGTGATTCATACTTTACTGGTTTTGGTAAGTTCTTGATGAAAAATTATGGGTGTTTAAGGTTGATTTAATGCTTTCTACTTTGAACACATAAAAATGCTTACGAATATCACAAGTATGGGCAATGAAGTAGTATTCCTTTCATATGAAATGTTCTATGACAAGTGCTTCACTTAATAGTCTTAATGAGTTCTCTTGTACAGAGTTCCATTCTTTGTGTTTGCATTGTCTTAGCTAGGGATGGCAATTTTTGGCCCATGAGCCTAAATTTAGTTATTTTCAATGGGCCAGGCTCAAGCCCAAACTGACTCGAAACTTAATTATTCAAAGCAGAACAACACCATTTTTTTAAAAAGAGTTTTGTCTCGTGTAAGATTGGGCCTTGGTCCTACTCATGAAGGCCAACCGTGTACTTTTCTCAGGTGTCGGTCTTGGTCCATCTTAGGAGCTCTAGATCGTCTCGCCAAATCGAGAGTTACAAATTTCAGACTCCTATATTGTTATTTGAGAGTGATTCTGGAATTGGTTGATATTTGTGTCAGTTGACAGATTTGTTGGGCTTTTGTTCTTTTGGGTGGAAACTTTCAGAGATGGTACTGGTTATTTTTGTTTTACTTTAGGGTTTGGGAAGTGGGAGTTTCCTAAAGCCCTTTTGGGTTAAGAGATTTAGGGATTGTTTCTTTTCGTCTGTACATATATTTTTCATTTTATAAATGCCTTTATGATTTATAAAAAAAAAAGATGCTAAGACCTTTAAACTTTTTCATACCCCTTTTTTAAAAACAAAACATTAAATTTAAACAATATAGTAGTATTAGGAAGCTTGTTTAAAAAGTCTCCTATCTTTTTGATCAAAGAGTAGACACCTTGTCATGAATGACATCTAATTACTCAACTAGGTCACTCTCTCAAATGGCTACTACCACCACTTTTTAAATTAGATCTTTTTATTGTACAAAGCCAATAGAGTGAAATTATTTATGCTCATTTATTCATATATAAATATTTTTTCTTTTCTTTTTCTATATGTGGGGCAATAAAAATGTTAAAAAAGAATTTACATTTAACTCAACATATGTACAAATTATACATAAAGTATCGTAATGCAAATTAAGTGTCATTCTTAAAATTAATGGACTAAATTGAAATCAACTTAACCATTAAAACTCCTAATTATTTGCCTAAACAAATTAAGTCATAATTACAATTAAAAAAATTCCTGAATTGTTCATTATTATGCTAATTATAATAAGATCGACGTGCTTAACTGCTAAATCTTTACCCCCAAAATTAAGTTGTACATTGTCTTCAATATACAAAACATGTAAGAATGATGAAAAATATAAAAAGTAAAGGAGAAGGTGTGGATAACTGTCTTCTTATAGAAAAAGATTTCTTGCCTTGTCCAATGTAGTTAACTTCTATCCAATGCTAATGGAATCTTTTATACCCCAAAACAAGGGGTGATGTTACCTTTATAACATGTGAACTCCATCAAATCCCAAGTGACAAAGTTAGGGCCATCAAACTAAAAATATGAAAATAACTAAACTATTAATGAAAATCCTACAAACTTCTCAATAAAAACAAAAACACCTAATTATTGGGTTGTCTCCTAACTAGCACTTTTTTATGAGTCTTATAGTTGGAGTTCTTAGTAATCAAACCAGATCTATAGTTAGTGGCTTGCTTTTGACCATTTTTCCACATAAGGGTTTACTAGCCCATATATAGGTCACATGCTATAAGATAATAAGGATATAAGGTATCAAATTAATAAAAACAAATGAATCTATTAATGTTCTTTTTAGTAACAAAATTTCAATATAATAAGGAATAATAAAACCCCATGGATCTTCTATTAGCTTTGATAGTTTGTTTTATGGGAAATAGGAGCCCTCTATACTTAATATTAATATCAATAATTCCTCGATAGTCACTTATTTGGCTCCTCTTCTTCATCTTCCTCTTTCTTGTCTTCCATCTCCTCTTCCTTCTCTTTGTAGAAACTTCCTCAATGTCTTCAACCTCTAGCTCCTCTTCACTTTATAAAGTTATAGTATTCATATGTCCCCTTAAAGTTAGTTCAATGTATCCATATAAAACACCTCATTAAATCTATTTAAGGCAACCTTTTGTAAAGCATTGCCTTTTAGGAGGACATATATAAGATGATGATAAACCTCTTATTGTTGTTGTTATAGAAATCCAAATGAAACATGATCGTTCCATACCAATTTGTAATAATTGCTCCACTATGGATTATAAGTAATCTTATAACTAGTATCTGAAGGCCAGTTCTCCACACAATCTGAATGCTCCCACATATAGTTTGATGTTTGAAATTCATGATTAGGGTGATCATCCCTACAAATGTCATAACACATCATGGATGTCGATTGAGCTATCAAATATATGTCACCGTGCCCCTAGTTTTAATTTTCTAAAGCTACCATAAGTGATGATGTACCATAGTATCTTTAAGAATACTATCCTCTCTATCCTTCCATCATGTTTGGTAGCTACAATGTTGATTACCCAAATCTTGAAAATAAGCCACAAACTCAAGATCAAGAAAGAAAGTTAAAAGGAAAAAAAATAAATATAAAATAAAAGAAATAAAACTACCTAAAAAGAAAAAAAATAACTAGATCAATAAAAATAAGGTCTTCCTAATATTCTAATCCTTAGCAATGGTATCAAAAACATAAATTGTAATTTTATGTTCTAAAGCTCAAGTCTACGATGTAGTTGTAACTAGCATTGGTAAGATGGGTCGATCCTAAAACGACTAAAATTGCTGGTACTTACCATTTTTCTATTATCTAGCCTAACAAACTGTGGTGTTTAAGATAAATCAAATGCAAAATAAAAACAATAAACTAAAATAGTTCATCATAATTTACTAACTAGAATGACGATTACACTAAGAAATAATAAAGAAAAATATTAGTATATGGATTTCAAATTTCCCTAAGATTTCTCATACAATCATGATTTTACTACTCAATTTAATCTATAGTTTATTGGAAACTGAAAATTCCTATCTTATGTCAATATCTTTCTCGATGTTATTAATACATAACCCTTAGTTGATGAAATCTATTTTTATTTTAAACTCCTAAGATTGCATTTATCGATTCATGAATTTTACTATTAGGTTTGACCATAATCCAGACGATTTAGATTGATCTAACTTGAGATTTACAACTCCTTTCAATTGTGGCAGATCCATTTATACAAAATAATTTCTCAATCTTTGTTACATGAAATCTTACATGAAATAATACAGTAGCAATATCAATTCAAGGATAATTAAGAACACATAATTAAATCTCAATGAAACTAAAGAATGAATTAAGTTAAAAAACCACTACAAGGTTTATTACAAGGTTCATTTTATCCAAGTTCTAACAAAAGCTTATTTCATAATTATAACATCAGGACTCAAGGAAAATAGAATGCTAAAAGATCCATAATAAGATTCATTTTAATCTTACTTAAAATCTAATTAGATTGATGCAAATCCACTTTAAAATATTTCCTTACTTGTTCTTTAATATATCTATTGTTCTTGGTTGGCAATTTATATTTTCCTAAGCCTTCTTTGAGCCTCATTCAAATGTCCTACCAATTACCTTTGTTTTCTATTTGTTTTACCCTTTCACAGTTTGAAATTGGGGTTTCTAGAGTGGACATGGTCACTCATATGATTGTGTACATGAGCATCTTTGAAAAAAAAAAGAAATAAGGTCCCAGAGGACTATGTGTCCTTTATTAGCATGGATCCCTTTAAAATAACTCCAATTCTTCTATTTAGTGTACCAATTTCTAATTCTTTTCCTTTTAATTCATAAAGGAAAATAAGACCTAAACAC
>JANKOD010000007.1:11526064-11554055 GCA_026284645.1 Erythroxylum acuminatum | reverse complement strand
GAGAAATAGGCATTTCCTATTGATGACCCTCTAGCCCCCTGGGCATAGCTCTCTGATCGGATCAATTACGGACGTCTTGCTTACAGCGGCAGTGTGGGAGTTGGAGCTACTCGAGAACCTGGGGGCTGATGGGAACTTGATGCTGAGCAAGGAGGGAGCCAGTGATCAATCATCAGCTGAACAATCAAGTATGTGAAGACTCTTTGTGCGCAGAAGTGTACAGGCTACGTATGAACCTGAGGGATCTTGGAGCTCCAGATTTACATCCTCTAGATTCTTGGGGTGGGGTCGTAGGGGCTTAGGATTAGTCCGACGAAGCCGGGATATCTAATGTAATCAAAAAAAAAAAAAAAGTAGAGTCACGGTCTGTGTCTCTGTCTATCCTTCTGGTTCATGAAAACCGAACAGGCTCATTCAGGGAACCTTGTATCTGCCATTCTATTTTCTTTGTTATATAATAAAAGCTCCGTGAATATAGGGGATGAGATAAAAAGTACGCATTCTTAGGAGATAAATGAAAAGTTAGTTTTGGTTTGAACCACACGTACACTCTGCCTTTTTATTACCCTGCGTTCATCACCAGCGTCCCCAATCCAACCTTATCCCTTTCAAGTAACAGTCTCGTCAATATCAAATGCCTCTGACTTCCTTATTTTATTAAGTTTTTTTATTCTGTCTGTGTCCAGGCAGTGTAGACTACGACATGTCATATAATAGTCTTGTTACTGTTGTCCATTTTGGACCACATACTAGTTGACACCTTCAAGATCTCGTGTCCGCTTCCGTCTTCTATATAAACCACAAATGCTCCCACACCCATGCCCACATGAACCTTAAATGGTTTCAATTAAACCAAGAATTTTGTGCATCTTTATTTATGCTTAATTTCTTGGTGGCTTTCCTCGGCACCTCCCCCATTGTCGAGCTTTTTCGTCTTGTTGTTTACTCCCAAACAATAAGGTTTTCTCTGCTTCCCTTCTCTCTGTTACTTGAGATTACTTGGGTTATGTGGGATAGACCTTTTGTTCTTTTCCTTTTCTTTATGGGTTTTGGATCCTTTGATTAAAGATTGATTTTTGTTTATATTCTCATGGCTTTTTGCTAAATTTTCAGGTTAAGATTGGTTTTCTAATCTTTTGTTTTCCTTTATTCCTTTTGGGCTTTGTTAATTTTTGCAGGCCATGCTTGGCAAGGAGTTTTTTACCGAGTATGGGGAGGCGAGCCAGTACGAGATACAAGAAGTAGTGGGGAAGGGAAGCTATGGAGTGGTTGCGTCTGCCGTGGACACTCACACTGGTGAGAGGGTTGCCATTAAGAAGATGGACAACATCTTTGAACATGTCTCAGATGCAACACGTATTCTGCGTGAGATTAAGTTACTTAGGCTTTTAAGACACCCTGATATTGTCGAAATCAAGCACATAATGCTTCCTCCATCTCCCAGAGAGTTTAAAGATTTATATGTTGTTTTTGAGTTGATGGAATCTGACCTTCATCAAGTGATTAAGTTGAATGATGATCTCAGTCCTGAACACCATCAGTTTTTCCTCTACCAGCTTCTTCGCGGTTTGAAGTATATCCATTCAGGTTAGACCTCTTTGAGCTTTAACAGAGTTTGTGAGTATTTAAATGCAGCATTGATTTGAAAGTGAGAATTCTCTTAGCTTTATGTTAAAAATGGGGCTGACGCTTGGTTTTATTTGTGTGTTTCTTCACTTCTCTGCAGCTAATGTCTTTCATCGTGATTTGAAGCCAAAGAATATTCTTGCTAACGCTGACTGCAAACTGAAACTATGTGATTTTGGGCTTGCTCGTGTATCATTTAGTAATGCCCCTTCTGCTATTTTTTGGACGGTACGTGTCTTCGTGGTGCAGTGTAGCTTGTATTTCTCCTGTTGTTTTATGAAATTGATTATTGTTTAAATTATACAAAATGAGATCTTACCATTTGCTGACTAACGCCTTCATTGTCTAGGATTATGTGGCAACTCGATGGTACCGTGCACCTGAACTCTGTGGTTCTTTTTCCTCCAAGGCACATGTATACATGTTACTTTTGATTTTCCCCTGTGAAATTGATTATCTGTTCTGCTTTTGGTAGCCAGTTTATATATCTTGCTTATAGCTCTTTTAGTGTTTTAATTTCTTTCATCTTATCTTTTTTCCTTTAGGATTGTGTTTTCTTATTTAGTGCATATGGGCTAACGTTTTCTTCTCCTTATCAATCTTGTTTTGTATGGTTGGATGCTACTTGAGAATTGAAAGATAGAAACTCCATACCTACTTCGGCAATAACTGTGGAAATAAACTGACTGAACTGTGTAAAAGACCAAATGCGATACCCATTTCTTGATCATTCACTTGCTGACCTGTTTCCATCTGGTTCCTGTAACTTGGTAAAAAAATCCCATTAAATATGCCAACAAATCCGTGTCCTTTTCTCAGGTGTCGGTCTTGGTCCATCTTAGGAGCTCTAGATCGTCTCGCCAAATCGAGAGTTACAAATATCAGACTCCTATATTGTTGTTTGAGAGTGATTCTGGAATTGGTTGATATTTGTGTTAGTTGACAGATTTGTTGGGCTTTTGTTCTTTTGGGTGGAAACTTTCAGAGATGGTGCTGTTTATTTTTGTTTTGCTTTAGGGTTTGGGAAGTGGGAGCTTCCTAAATCCCTTTTGGGTTAAGAGATTTAGGGATTGTTTCTTTTCGTCTGTACATATATTTTTCATTTTATAAATGCCTTTCTGATTTATCAAAAAAAAAAAAAGATTGGGCATTGGCAGTCCAGACTTAGATCTAACTTAAAAAATAAGTTGTTCTATATTTTTAATTTTAAAACAATTATTTTAAAAAAATTGGTGAGAGCTGGCCCATTGCCATCCCTAGTCTTAGCCATCTATAAAATATAAGTCTTCCTTTCTCTATATTATCTATATCCAACACACAACTAGCAGCTCACTGATGACTCACTTATAGACTGAACCAATCGAAGACAATCTGGTAGAGCAAGGTGAGCTTTGTGATCCTGCTCTAGACATGCAGTTGAGTTCCTTGAGGGACAGGTTAACCATGGTAAGGTAATTTCATATATTGCTGTAACTCATATCTGCATGTGTTGTTGTTTCCTTAGTTTTATCAATATGAAAATATGTTCTGCAGATTGGTAAGGAATCTGCTGAGCTGAATCATGAGCTCAGAGAATTGGAAAGACAATCTGCTTCAAGTGATAGGTGTGCTGCAATTGTCAAAGAGGTATTGGAGTCATATGAGCAAAACTCTGTTCATGAACTATTTGAAGGTAATTATGCAATTTTATTATGTAACATGAAAGTTCTTGAATAGTTATTACACATTTTATCTGCACAGAATGTGAACATTGGGTTTTCCTACAGTTTTATTTTGAAAAATAGATTTTATATGATTTTAGCTCATGGAAAAAGCACCAACTTGCTAGAATCTCCAATGGAAATGTATGGGTGGTTTCTGCTGCTTCATAAGTCATTGCTTCCTATTGGTTGTAATGGTACACATACACACGTAACCTCCAAATAAAGTTGTGGTAATCAACGGCACCAACTATAATCATAGTAATCACTTTGTTATTGTTGTTTATGCTACTTATGTGTATAACTGGCCTGTTTGGAAGGTTCAGGCTTTTCTTTTGTTGATGTAATTGTTTCCCTGATATCTGTTGGCTTCACTCTGCAATTCCTACGTTAAACTTCTCCAATTTGTTGAAATGTACTTTTCCTTCCAACGTGCACCACTTAGTTTAAGGAGCTACGGCTAACAGAATTTTTTGTTTATGGATGAGTACTTGATATGGAAATAAATCTATGAGATTACCCCATGATACTGCTCTCGAGAATTGGTGCCTCTAAGTGTTTGTATTGATCTTCTTTTAAAAGGACTTCTTGTTTTCAACAACCCGAGAACTTTTTTGGTTGTGGAAGAATATTTTTGGATGGAAAAGTTCATGTCAGCAAGGCGTGGTGGTTTAGGTGTTCTAACATTTTTGCAATTGCTTCCTTTAGAAATGACAAGAACTGCATCCGAACTTCGTGTCAAAATAGAAGATCTGGGAACAAAGAGGGCGAAAGATGTAGAATGTGGTAGAGCGAAGAGCTTTTTTGAATCAAACAGAGAGTTGCCAACATTGAATCATGTGAAGGGTAGAGGCTCCATCAAATATTTGTGGTTTGATACCTCTGCAAAATCTGTAAAAGCTACGGTTAAGTTTTATGTTTTGTGTTTTCAGGCCTCTCCGATGCGAAATTGGAAGAATTTAAAGAATTTATATCCAATATAAAGACCACCTGACCTTCATGCGTCATCAGCACTGCAGGAGAGTTGTTTAGCAGTTAGTACCAATTAATTCTATATCGCCAAAACTGTTGGTGTTTGATTTACCTAAGAGTATGTAACCTCTCATTGTTTGAACCAGACTTGGTGAAAAGTAGACCATTTTCTCTAATACTGTTTGTTTATAACTGTAGCATGTGAATTTCTTTCTATCATCAATAACTCTCCTAATCTGTCTTGGTTTAGATTCTTGGCAGCTGTCTCAGTCAATTCTAATTAGATGTTTCTTTTTACATTTCTCTAATGCTATTTTACTTGTAAATCTAAAGAGCATTCATCATTGGAGTTTCCAACAGGATATCTTATTAAAAAAATGAAGATATATAACTTTAGAAAATTGTACATATCCATATTTACATAAAGATTGGAATTTACAAATGGCAGAGAAGATATTGGACCCATCTTCCAACTATTCTTTGGGATAATATTTAGTGGAAAGGATCATTAATGCCCAAAGCTTCTTTTACCATATGGTTAGCTACTAGAGGGAATTAAAACTAAGGACAGGCTAGTGGTAAGGTTTGTTGTCTTTGTAATTTGTTACCTGAAACAACTTTTCAGCTATTCTTTTAATGTTGCTACTCTTCCTTCATTTGAGCTAAATGCTTCATTTCATGAATTTGGATTGTCCATATAGCAATTGAGACAAAATTCTAGTATGGGCAGAAAAGCAATACAAAAGAATAAGAAAAGACCAAATATGCATAAGCCTAAGCCTCAATTGCTCATTGTATTATATCAAACCTAACAAATATGCTCTTGCTCAAAGAGTTTGTTGTTGGATCAAAGAGATTCTAGTTGCACATAAAGTCACTCATTATTTGAGCTCCTCTCTTAGAAGAAGATTGGACTTTGTATAATCAAGTGTCTTTTAGTAGTCCCAAGGCTTATTGTATGTAAAATCCCCATTTTGTGTACTTTGATAGCAATGCCTTGTAAAAAGCGAGGTCTCCCTCACCTAAACCAATTTATGATAACTTGGGGATTAGGATTAATCCTAGAGAGTGTAGAGATAGAGAAAATTTAAATAAAGAAATGCAAGAGATTATATCTCAAATCATTAAAAAGAATCCTACTTTTAATCCTCCGATTGAGTATAGGCCTTTGAAGCTTAACAAAAGGTTTTATATACCTAAGAAGGAGTATCTATGGTACAATTTAATTAGGTTGATAATTAGACCCAAAGAGAACACACAAAAGAGGATGGAGAGGGGGACTAAAGCTAAGATTTATTCGCAGTAAAGGATCAGTGAAGGAAGGAAGACTGTAACAAAAGAAGGTTTTGAAGCCAAACCATCAGAGAATAAGGATTTGCATGTTTTGGTTAGGCATAGACACTTAAGAGGCTTTAGATGCTACTGTGCGAATGATAGTAACTTAGAGAACTAACATCTTTGAACAGGACAATCAAGAATGAAGAATTTTGTAGGTTGTATGGTGAATCAAGAAAAAGGCAGTATGGTTTTAGAAAAGTTGTAATTAAATTTTTTAATTTTAGGTTCTATTTACTATGTAGGATGTATATTTACAAGGAGACATATAAAGAAAAAAAGTAAGGTAAAAATTACGGTTCATTTTGAACGTTTTGCAAATGCTAAGATTCATTTTAAACATTCCGAAATGTTAAAGTCTAACTCAGATTTTAGTGTAAATGTTAAGGGTTAAATTCTTTTTGGCTTAAATTCCGGTGAAATCCATTCTCTAACAAAAGCTAACTTAAATTAGAAGATATACCTTAATGATCAAAATTGGATCCTCTTTTTCCTTATTTTTCATTGTTTATTGGGTTGATATTGTTTTGAGCTTGATGTCGAAAGCTACAAGAAGGTGATGTTTACTTTGGTATTAAGCTCAATAATATAGTGATTCCACCTAGTTGTGCATAAAGTTGTGGAGAGTTTATGGAAAAACGTTTAAGAGTTGAGTTAATGAAGATGTTTGAATAAGCTAAAATGGGATAATGAGGCAAATCAAAAGTTTTGAAGTTCAGAAGATGAAAAAAATAAGAATTGCATTTTCTTTTTAGTGTATACATGATTAGTTGACACATACATTTTACAAAGAATTACAACCATTGATGTGGGGTGGAATTGTGGAGATGCATTGCTTGGAGAGCTCGAAGAGGACACTTTCAATTGATGAAGGTTTCAAGCGTAATGACAATAGTAGTCACGACTTACTAGTTGCTTCTTTGACTGCCATATCAATTATCTCCTCCGTTAGTTTAGGATAGGAATTGGGTTGCTCATGTTATTAAGAACTTGCCATATATAGTTGCATGATCCAACTTTCTAATAAATTCATAGCTGCATTTTTTAGGAACTGGGAACAAACGTAGCAAAGTGAAATAACATCTCTTATCTATTAGTACCTAAATCTTATAATTCCAAGACATGATTAACAATATAGTATTGTGATAGTTTGAAGTTCCTAGATAAATCTAAAGAACAACATGTCAGAAAAGGCATGAGCTTATAAGATGTAGATCAGTAGAATTTGGTTGAATTATGTTGTTATTATCAATTGTAGAAGTAGTGTGAAATCTAGAAGCATTATGTATTTTTTAGAAAAAGGAAGATTATTGTATATGGAATAAGAGGAAGAGTGATAAAAGATAGGAGTTGTGGTCATTCAAGCATAACGACCTTAAAATACTTGAATAAATCTCTTTCTAATCTTCTACTGTGAGACCTTCTTTTTAGTGTTCGGTAAATACCAACATTACACATCTTGGACAACATGATGGTAGCATGATTTGATAAGTTGTAAGATCCCATTGATAGGATGTGGCCATAAAACCATATAATATATATGCTAAAAAAATGAAGATACGCTAGTGGACAGCTTGGGTCTTGGTTGACTATATGGAAATATGTTGATATTATAATGTTGTATAGTGTTTTAATGTTGCTTGGTAGGCTGCATAAAAGGCTTGACGTAATTGCATGGTGTGTTGTGTTTTAGTGTGCATGGCTTACATTTATAGGGATGATTCAAGCATTGTGTCATTTAATTATGTGTTGTGTCTTGATATGCAGGGTTTACACGCACAAGGATGGCTGAAACATTGTGTCTTTTGATTATTGGACATTTTCATCTAAAACTATCCAATTTACTTGTAATTTTCTAAACCATTTTATGTCTCTATCTTGTAAAATGTTAACACCTAATGGGTATATAAGGTATACATTCTCCAAAAGTGTAGGTGGTGTGTTACGTACTTAAATATTCTGTAATAAAGAGTCCCTTTCTATGTATAACATACTAGTTCCATTTACTTGTGTTTTATATAATTATGTTCTACTAAATAGCCTATCAACAATGCTGCTTTTTGTTTCTCATTGAGGGACATAATTTTACTTCATTTTGGCAACATTCTATAATGTTGTTTTTGTTTTTCATTAGGGGAGAACTTTTGTTGAACCAAGTGTGGGAATTTGGTTATATTATAGGGTAGAAATCATTGAGTGTGCTAGAATAAAAATAACCCTGTAGCATGTTGGTGTCAGAGTTAATTTTCTAAGGAATACAGGTGATAGATGGTGGGTGGAAACATGGATTAATTCAGGGAAAGGATGGCTTGGTTAGAGCAAATTCTTGGACTAGTTTTGGAAGAGGAGGGATTCAACATGGCTGTTCAATTGGATACAATCACTAAGGCTTCCATAAATGATTAGATGAAATTTTGGGTGAGGCAAATAGGAGGGTGTCGGTGATTGAAGATGCATTGGCACTTATTTGCAACAATGTTATCTAACAAAACGAAGGGAATTAGATAAGACTTAAAGTTCCGGAATCAAAGCATTTTGATGGTGTTTGAGATGCTAAGATGATGGAGAATTTCCTATGGGACATGGAACAATATTTTCTTACAACAAGGGTGTCGGAACGTGACAAAGTAATGTTGGCTAGTATGTATTTAGTTGGTGATGCTAAGTTATGGTGGCATGCAAGGCTGAATGATGATCAAAATGCGGGTCGCCCACGAATTGATACATTGAATGTGTTAGTTCAAGAACTAAAGGATTAGTTCTTGCCTTGTAACACCTTTTGGGTAGTGAAGGAAGCCTTGAGAAAGTTACGACATGATAGAACATGTACACACATGTGAATATTGATTTTGCACATTAAAATGATTGTACATGCATTCATTGACAGTTTCCAGGTATAATTGATTTATATATGTGATTATGTTGAGGATTGTGGTTTATTTGTATTGAAAACTAATTTGGAGAGTATAATTGCTGACTTAGAATTTTTGGTGAAATTTAGGAAATTTCCGAGATTATGAGTATTTATAGACTAAGAAAAATGCCAAGTGGCAAGTCAATTGATGAATGGTAGTATAAACAAGAGTCATATGATAGTAAAGAATTTTATAGATGACTTTGGGATTTATTAACAAATGTCAGTGAAAATTTAGAGACAATTGGAGTAAAATTTAGAGATGATTGGACTAGTAAACTAAGAGAACCCAATTTAAACTTATAGGAATTGGACAAGTGACAAGTGTCACTTGCCAAGCCTAGTATTGATTTCATGAATTTACTGGAAATAATAAATTAATTGTTTGATCTTGTTTTTTTCTTCTTCGTGACTTTCTTCATCCTCTGTAAGCTTCATTACTTCAGAAATTTATCACCCTCACAACACAAGCATTGCTCTCGCTTTTCACTTGCTATCTCTTTTTTTCATCTTCTTCATGGTCACTGAAATACCTAACCCTACAACCTTTGGCTATTGATGATTGTGTGATATTGGAAAGCTAAGGTTCACTTGATTTTGAAGAGTTTAGAGTTTTAAACAAGTAAGCATCGTATGGTTTTTCATGATATATAAGATGAAATAGGAATACAACCTTTGGCTATTGATGATTGTGTAATATTGGAAAGCTAGGGTTCACATGATTTTGAAGAGTTTGGAGTTTAAAACAAGTAAGCATCATATGGTTTTCATGATATATAAGATGAAACAGGAATCATGTTAGTTAACAGTTAAGTGTTTATACAATGAAGATGTAAATTTTTATTGAAACATGAGTGAGAATTTTGGGTATGCTGCATGTCTTTTTTTTTTTGCTTATATGATGATCAATATTTCATAAGATGGTGCTGAAATGATTTTTAAGTTAGAAAGATCATTGAAAATGTGTATAAAAGAATGCAAAAAAAATCATGAAAAGTGATATACGTATGCTCTGTTTTTACTGTGTCATTACGTGAATCTTTTGGGAATTTTAGAAATGAAATAAAATGAATTTTGAGTTAAAGAAAAAGGTGTAAGGTGAATTCTTGATATGGGAAAGAAAGAATAAAATGATAGTTAGAGAAGAAAATGGAGAAGTGCAGAAAATAGAGAAATGCAGAAGATGAAAAACACAGAAAACGTGATGAAGATGTATGAATGATAGGTTATGTTTTTCATGTTTATGAACAATCATAGATTTTGATTTGTTTATGATCAAGTTGAGTTGAAATGGAAGTAGGAATGAAGAGCAAATAGTGAGGACATAAGTTAGAAATGGTAGATTAAGATAAAGAGAGGAAGGAGAGAAGAAAAATCTGCAGTTTATGAATCTAGAGAAGAAATTAGGCGCACGATCATGCACAAGGGGAATATGTGCACGATCTTGCATCTTATAGTGCACGATCGTGCTTGTGCTATCGCATGATCGTGACAATGAAGGCATACTGATAGTTGACAGTTTCGAACATCCTTTATTCTTTTCGTTATAACTTCTTCTCCCGACCTCCAAATGACATGAAATTTGAACCAACAAACTCCTCAAACATTGTTATTTCTCTCCACCAAAATTTATGTCCATCAGAATTTATTAGGAAATGATGGATCGATGAGTTTAGGATGAAAAATGATGAAGTGTGTTGGAATTTTGTTAAATGGGCATTTTCACTGAACAGTTAGCAGTATTTTGGCCATATCTTGATATGTAGATATCCAAATGAGATTATTTTTGATCTAGATTAAACTATAGAATTATGGTTATAAATTTCTAGAAGGAATCTAATTTTAATTCTGTCTTTAAGAACTCCAAAATCTGGCTTGAAGTTGAATACAGAATATTGTTATAGTTTAAGAATAGTCCGAAGTATTTTGAGTATAACTTTCAAAATAATGAATCAAATTGTATGATCTTAGTGTCATTAGAAACTTAAGACATAGGGGAACAATTGTCTAGAAGAAAATGTTGCCTAATTGCCCCATTTTCTTTATCATAATGATCATGCAAAGTTGATCCGAAAGTCTATTTTTAGAAAAATCTGGAATGATCAATTGAGTTATGAACTTAGATTCAATTTGTTTTTATTGAGGTGTAAACCTAAGTTTATATTATACTTATGTGAGTGATGGTATATGAATGATCATGTGACGACAATAATGAAAATATACCCAGGATTGTCATTGAGCATGCATTGTACATAATCTATATGTATGCATATATGCATAAATGAGTACGTGTATAATTGTGAAAATTTATGATATGTGTACATGTATATTGCATGATATAGAGGAGCATTTAGAGCGTCAATATCCAGACGTTGCCTAGACTTTGAGACAATAGCTTTTTGGAGCAACCTGTGAGTAACCTAGACGGTCTCACTTAATTAATTGTTTGTTTTAAATTATGTTCTGAATTATCTTATGAATGTGAACTTGATTGTGCTGATTCTGGAAATTGAATGTCCGAGGCATTTGATGCATGAATGTGATATTGGAAGTACTCCTTGTATGTGAATCTGATGAAATAAATGATTCTTAACGCATATGTTGAATGCCATACCAAAGTCCGAAGATAAATGTGAATGTGAATGTGATACATTTCATTACATGAATGCATGAAAGATAAAGGCAGTTGTGACCGGAGTCTTCAATAAAAGAGCTTAAAGCTCATAATGTGATAAGAGCCTCTAGCTCAGTTGTTATTGTACCCGGTATCTACTAAGAGATATTGGACATTATCTAATATAAGCTCGGTATCCACAAGGGATATGAGCTAGTAAAAAGGCACTCGGTCATAATAAAGAAATAAATGAAAGTGAGTCTCATGTGCATTGCATATACATTTAATATGTATGTTTGAATGATTGCAATATACTGTTGAATTATATTTGAATGAGAACGTGAAAATTGTGAACAAAGTGATATGTGATACTACATGATGATAACTAAAATGACATGAATTATATGATTATATGTGTTGATGTGTTGTATGAATTGAGTGAACTATCGAGGATGGCTACTTCACTGAGTTCACAAAACTCATCAAAATTATAATGTTGACATTTTAGGACCAAGAGAGGACACTAGTGGCAGAGAGACTTTACAAGAAGCATAGTTCTTGTACATTTAGATAAGAGAAATGGCACAAAGGTCGGTCAGCTGAGACTGAAGGATTATATAGAAATTTTTGTATAATTCCTGTTTCATGTAGCGTGTTTTGTATTAGGTTTTGATGATGTACATATTTGGATGATTTTGTAAAATTTCAATGTACATATTTGGTTTTTATAAAATAAAATGAGGAATTTGATTTTAAAATATGGTGACATTTATGTATTTATGATGATGCCATGATTAAGTTAGTAATGTGAGTGCCCTAACATGTCACTTTTCCAGGGTACATATTTGGATATCACTCAGGATGTTGGGTACGTGTCTCACAAGAGTGAGGTGTTACAATTTGTTTCATTTAATTATGTATTGCGTCTTGGTGTGCATGGTTTACACGTACAAGGATGGTTGAAACATTGTGTCTTTTGATTTTCGAACATTTTCATCTAAAACTGTCCAATCTACTTGTAATTTTCTAAACCACTTTATGTCCCTATCTTGTAAAATATTAACACCTAATGGGTATATAAGGTGTACATTCTCCAAAAGTGTAGGTGGTGTGTCACGTACTTAAATATTTTGCAATACAGAGTCCCTTTCTACGTAAAACATACTAGTTTCATTTACTTGTGTTTTATATAATTCTGCTCTACTAAATAGCCTGTCAACAATGCTACTTTCCGTTTCTCATTGAGGGGCATAATTCTACCTCATTTTGATAGCCTTTTATAACATTATTTTTTATTTTTCATTAGGGGCGAATTTTTGCTGAACCAAGCTCGAGAATTTGGTTATATTATAAGGTAGAAATCATTGAGTGTGCTAGCATAAAAATAACCTTATAATAGGTTGGTATCAGAGTTGATTTTCTAGGGAATATAGGCGATAAATGGTGGGTGAAAACATGGAATAATTAAGGGAAAGGATGGCTTGGTTGGAGCAAAATCTTAGACCAGTTTTGGAAGAGGAGGGATTCAATATGGGTGCTCGATTGGATACAATCACTAAGGCTTCCATAAATGATTTGTTGAAATTTTGGGTGAGCAAAATAAGAGGGTGTCAGTGATTGAAGATGCATTGACACTTCTTTGCAACAATGTTGTCCAACAAAACAGAAGGAATTAAGGAATCAACTTGCTTTGATGGTGTTTGAGATGCTAAGATACTGGAGAATTTTCTATGGGACATGGAACAATATTTTCTTGCAGCAAAGGTGTCGGAACGTGACAAAGTAATGTTGTCTAGTATGTATTTAATTGGTGATGCTAAGTTATGGTGGCATGCAAGGATGGATGATGATCAAAATGCGGGTCGTCCATGAATTGATACATGGAATGTGTTAGTTCAAGAACTAAAGGATTAGTTCTTGCCTTCTAACACCTTTTGGGTAGTAAGGGAAGCCTTGAGAAAGTTGCGACATGATAGAACAGTTCGAAATTATGTCAAGGCATTCAACTCTTTGATGTTGGATATTCGCAACATGTCAGAGGAAGACAAGTTATTTAATTTTCTGTCAGGACTTCAATATTGGGCACAAATTGAACTATGAAGGCAAGGTGTTCAAGACCTCCCAAGTTCCATTGCAGTGACTCAGTTGGTGGATTTACAACTGAATAAGACAAGGAAAAAGTTTCCAATAGTAATAGGAATGAAAAAGTTGTTAATAAAAATTTCGTGGGGCAAAATGAGAAAGGTAAAAATGTGCAAACCACTTAAAATTTTTCTCAACGAAATGTTACTTGTTTTTATATGCAGTGGACCACATTACACAAGGGAGTATCCAAATAAAACAAATTTGAACACATTATTGGCTGAGGAGGAGGACAACAGTGAAATAACAATTGTTAATCCATTGGTGGTGGAAAAGGCATCTAGAAGTGGGACTTCTAGGGCCTTCGATGAATAAATATGATGATTGCATATCGAAGGAAGTAAAAAGGGGCTCGTATAAGCTTCTTTCGGTTCTGATAAGGGGATGCAAAGGGACTTGTAGTCCCATCTTCAATTGTTCCAATGGTAGCAAAGAGGTTTGTTATCCGTTGAAGTCTACAAGTTGGTAGTAAGGGCTGCCACTATAAAAATTTGACAAAATGATATGCAAGGGTGTGTCATTTTGGTATGCATTTACCCAGCATGTTTTGTTAGATTTTAATAGGGCAAAAGGTGAAGGATTAGCCAGCTTTAAGAGCAAGCAGCCAAAGACAAACATATTAGACAGATTTGACACTTTGACTGTTGACGAGGACGCTAACTTTCTTTTGGTGGGAGAGGTTTGTGAGACCTTATTTTCAATGTTCAGCAAACACCGATATTACACAACTTTGGCAACATGATGTGGCCACAAAACCATATAATACATATGCTAAAAAAATGAAGATACGCTAGTGGACAACTTGGGTCTTGATTGGCTACATGGAAATATATTGATATTATAATGTTATATGGTTCTTCAACGTTACTTGGTAGGCTGCTTGAAAGGCTAGACATAATTGCATAGTGTGTTGCATTTTAATGTGCATGGTTTACACGTATAAGGATGGATGAAGCATTGTGTCATTTAATTATGTTTTGCATCTTAGTATGCATGGTTTATATGTACAAGTATTGTATCTTTTGATTATTGGACTAAACCACTTTTGCATCTTTATCTTGTATAACGTTAATGTCTAATGGGTATATAAGGTGCACATTCTTTAGAAGTGTAGGTGGTATGTTACGTGCTTAAATATTCTGCAATAGAGAGTCCCTTTCTTTGTATAATATACTAGTTCCATATACTTGCATTTTATATAATTCTGCTCAACTAAATAGCCTACCAACAGTGTTATTTTTCGTTTCTCATTGAGGGACATAATTCTACTTCATTTTGATAGCATTCCATAACACCGTTTTCGTTTTTCATCGGGAGAGAACTTTTGTTAAACCAAGTGTGAGAATTTAGTTGTATTTTAGGGCATAAATCGTTGAGTGTGTTAGCCTTAAAAATAACCCTGGAACACCTGGTATTGCCTACTATTGTTTATTTTGGTTCCTTCTTGCTATGTAAAGATCAAAAGGTTAATAAGTCATTCATGTATGATTTTCAGGATGCGGTGATCAATACAAAAGATGATGGAGTTACATCAAGATCCAAAGTAAAATTACACAATTTATAACTTCTTGTGGACTTTTAATATCTTCTATAATTCCAAATTTAAATTACCAACAAAAAATGCTATGTTCTTCTTGTAACAATTTCTTAGAAAAAGAACCCTACAAAATCTCACTAAAAGCACAAAACAAGTATTAGTATAAGAGAAATTGAAGAACAAGAAAGATGAGTAAGGAGAGAGAAAAGACGAGAAAAAGGAGACAAAGAAGAAACCATATCTTTGTATATTTTTGAATACTACTTATCATCTATAATACATATGTAACAACGCCTATCAAAAAAAGGGATCAAATATACATTTATTTTTTTGTGGTAATAAAAGATTGACGAAAAAGTTTAAGTTATAGTTCAAATTAAACGTTTGTAAAATATTGAGTCTTTTTTTAACGTGTCGAAAAGTTTGATCTTAAATTAAATTCTAATGAAAATGTTAAAGTCAAAATTTACCTTTTAAACTATTTAATTTTAAATTAAATTTAAGTAAAAATGTTAGAGTTAATTACAAAAAAATCCCTAATTTTACTCAATTTTATAATTATATACTCAAATTTTCATTTTTTTTAAATTTTTGCTCAACATTAGTATTTCGATTAGCGCTGTTGACGTGACTTGCCATATAAGATAAAATCTTAAACACTTATACACATCAAACTTAATTAAGTTTAACTAATTAATTTTAACTAAACTATATCGTTTTGGGATTAAAATCTCTAAATTAAATTCACATCCTAAATCCTTGGAATTGAAAACTCTAAATCAGTTTGTTCTTGCACAGAAAGAAAAAGAGTTTGGGCTGACAAATTTGTAATTCATTCAAATTGTTTGGAAATTGTGTCTTCATCGTCTCATATCAGTTTGACAGAATGTTGTTATCACCTTGCACCGACATAACATAGTTTGATTTAGATATTTCAATCACAAAATAACGTAGTTTAGTTAAACTTGATTAAGACTAACGTGCATAAGTATTTAGGAATTTTGTGTTATGTGGCAAGCTACGTCAGTAATGTTAATGGAAATACTAATGTCGGGTTATAATTGAAAAAATTGAAAATTTAAGTATTTAATTGTCACTTTTGTAAGGTTAAACTATAATTACAAAATTGAGTAAAGTTTGAGATTTTTTTAATTAACCATAATATTAAAATCTAATTTAACCTATTTTACCAAATAAATAATCTATTGAATATGAAATATTCCTATTTTCAAAATTTTTGCCCTGAAGCTGGTCCACCCCTTTTGAGCTTAAACCCTTATAAACACTAGTGTAAACCCTAATCTCTCTCCGCCATCAGAGAACGACATAATCTTACCGGCAACTGCTACGCAGAGAGATAAAGAGAAAGAGAAAGAGAAAGAGAAAGAGAGGATTATAGAGATATGGGAAGCGACAGCGAAGTGGATAGATCGGAGAAGAAGGAGAGGGAGAGAAAGAAAGTGCTGGCTTTAGCTCCCATTGCTAAACCTCTCGCCGGAAAGAAGCTTTGCAAGAGAACTTTCAAGCTCATCCGAAGAGGTATCACATTTTCACTGCTTTTACGCGCTTCCCTTTACTTTCTGATGTCGGGAAGCTAATGGGTTTCTCTTAGTTTATTGGGATACGCCGATTAACGTGAGAAATTGAAGCCGGCAGCTTTTAACATTTTGTTTCTTTCCCAGTTTTTTCTTTGATTGGCTTCAGGCTGAATTTTTTTTGTTTTCAGTTTTACATGGAACTATCATTATGCAAATTCCTGAATCTTACGTGAATCCCCAAAATGCTAAATTTTCGAAAGTTGTAGAGAGTCTCACACGCATACACATATGAATTACGAATATAGGTTTATATATGCATTCTCTAGTTCAGAGGTCGAACTACTTGAAGTTGAGGTGGTGTTTTCTTTTTTTTTTTTAAAATTCGGCACTAGTAATTCACTAACTTTCATGGCTTGGTTCTTTCTTTTTTAAGTTTCTGGCTTTTGGCATGAAAAGGTTCCATTAAGCTTGTCTTAGGCTATTGAGACAATGGAATGATTATAATTTTTTCTTTTTCTTGTCAGCTGCTGAACATAAGTGCTTGAAGAGAGGAGTGAAGGAAGTGGTTAAAAGTATTCGGCGTGGGCAGAAAGGGTCAGTTTCCTTTTGGTTTTTGGCTGTTTACCTCCTTTTGTTGTTTTCCTTATTTTCTTAGGTTAGTACAGAGAGATAAGTGAGCTTCTGTTTGTGTAGTTGTACAATGCTTATTGTCATATAGTAATGATGCATTCCATCTGTATGAAGAGTGTGCATGATAACGCCTTTTTCATCCCAGAGAATAGATAAATTGGTTAATGCAAAACACTGCTAACTTTGGCGGAGTTTCTGCTAGATTTCAGAATGCCAACCTTGGAACAACTTAAATATCATTTCTTTAAGTACAGAGGTGCTTTTTATACACAGTTATGTGGGTTTATTCAGAAGCTAATATTACTATTGATGGCAAAGAGAACTAAGTGGAGCAAACTGCTCAGCTCTACTGCCGGGTTGGGGCGGGTGTTAGTAATACATGTTCTATAAATTCTTGACCATCTTTTTTAACTTCAACAACCTTATAAGTTGACTGACTTATTTGAGGAGTAGCTTGATACAAAAGACTGTCTTTCCTTGGTGCAGGTTATGTGTTATAGCTGGGAACATTTCTCCTATAGATGTCATCACTCATGTCCCAATATTGTGTGAAGAAGCTGACATTCCTTATGTTTATGTTCCATCAAAAGAGGTGAGACTGGATCTTTTTCATTCAATTTTCTTTCAGCCTGACTTGGTACATTACATGGAAGGGATGTTTACCTTATAGAAGATTTGCTGCTTGTCTTTCCCTTTCTGATTTCTGGAATCTGCTATCATTTGGCAGTGCCATGTTACCAGAGAAACTGCTATTAGTGTGCTTTGCATTTGATGAAAGCATATTGTTAAACTGATCATATTCTGTAAACAGAAAACCACTTCTATATTGGGTGACCATGTTTGGATTTTATATGTAGTTCATAGTTCTTGAAAAATAAAAGATGTATGTTTTGCTCTCTGCTGACATTTTAATCTGCAATTTCAGGATCTTGCAAGTGCAGGAGCAACCAAGAGGCCCACATGCTGCGTTCTGGTGCTAACCAAGCCAAGCAAGGGGGAACTAAATGCAGAGGAACAGGAAAAGTTGCAGTCAGACTATAAGCAGGTTCTAGCTGATATTTCTGAACTTAGTTCCTCACTGTTCTGATGGGAGGTATGGCGTCCGGATGGCCTGATGTACCAACCTGATGGAGTGAAAAATATGCAGTTCTTATACATTTTCCTAGCTATTTGATCCGTGTTAAGGAATTTGATAGTTATGTTGAAGCAAGGGTTGAGCAGTTGTTTCATTTGTTGTTGCTCTTGCTCATATCGTGTTCTTTTGTCAAAAGATTTTTTTGGGCCTTTTGCAACTTCCGCATCTATCTTAACGCAGAAATAGAATCATCCGACTTCTGCAAGTTAGCTAGGTCGGTCTGCTGGGGATGAAAAATTATAAGGTGAGAGTGATTTTCTCCGTTAATGGAAGCTTTAGTAACCTATTTTATTTTCCTATAAAAAATTAATTACTGAAATTCTTTTGAATCTGATCTTACAATCCAATGTTCACTAGTCAAAATAAGAATTAACAAGATCTGCAATTGAATTTAGTTGAATAATTCATCTCAACCAATCAAATAATTCATCTCTTTATATTAATTGAAATGATGACTTGACTTCTTTAACCACTATCTCACATGACCTTTTATCGGAACCTCAAATAATATAAAAAAAATCATAAAAATGAGGAATTTGGTTCCAAAATTGCCTCATCAGCTTCTTAAGACTACTAGGGCCTCTTCCTCCTTAACGAGATTACCCCTTAGTAACCGCAAATTATCCTACCAAAATAAAGATGACCCTTAAACAGGAACATACTCCTTGATCAATGTCTCAAATTCAATACCTTCCTCCAACTCACAAGAATGTTGGATTACGATTGCATCAATTACTTCCATTCCTCCCACGTCCGATATATAACACCTTACAAATGCAGTCATGCAGAAAACATCGTTAAACCAGCACTAATTCATATTTAACAAGAAAATCCATAAGTTTATGAAAATTGAGGATTATTCCATTCCTCCCACATCCCAGATTCAATACCTTATAAATGCATAGAAACATCACGGAACCATATTGCTTCATTACGAACTTGATCAATATTTGATACATATATGTAACACTGACAGAAACCTTCATTCTGAATTCAAGAGATTGCACTGCCACAGTGTGGTCATAAATTTGTAAGGGTTTTAGGAAACATCTAACCAACCATTCAAAGGGCTGAGATGGTATAATTTGTGACTGTTCATGTCCAATCTCAAGGACCAGTTCACATCTCTAGCTCTCACTAAAGGTAAATGAGGACATTAAAAGAGCTATATGCGGACGACCATATTGAAAGTTCAAACTCAGCTACTGACCAAGAAAATCATTTTGGGTATATCAGATGCTTAACCAGAAAGACGCCTGTCACTGCTAAAGTTAGAATGACAGGAACAGCGGAGTAGTCAAAGTCAATTGTTCGGTTCCTATTATCTGCTGTATCCCGGCGAGACCTTTCTCCTTTGAATTCATGAAGAAGATTGCTCAGATTATCTAGCTGGTGAATGATTTGACGCTGTCCACGTACAACCGCTAGAATCTGTTTAAGACATGTCAGAATTTATTAGTGTATGACGAAAGAAACATCATTTGCAACCTTCTGATGCAAACTACACACTTCTTAAGAATCAAATGAGATGTCACATGAGTTTCAAATAGGTTAAACCAAATCATGCAACCAATGTCACACTTGTATTTCTATTGTTAGCTTACACCATCTTCAAAAGTGACAATGAAAGTTCTAATTGTATTGCCCATGAATAGATCAAGGTTTCCTGTCCTTTGCTCGCTATCCAAAGAGACATTTATACATGATGGAATCAAAGTTACAAAGCAATCACGGCCATATCAAGCAAATGTGGTTTGAATCTCCAACAAACTTACAATCCAATCATTCTAGTTAGTATTTTACATTCTTTTATTTTGAACTTACGAGATGATACCTCAGACCACTTTTAGGACCTTAAACTAGGATAATTCCCCAAAAACAAAAATTCAAGAAAAATGTTTTGTAGACATGGGTTCAAGAACCCTAGAAAAACAAGAACAAGGCCCGCATAACCTGTTGAAACAAACGAAGATACAAGATACTTCGCCGATGTAATTTCTAAACAGTTTCCAACACTGATCATGTACATTGTAACAAAAATCTAAATCATCATATACACAGTATGTTAGATTTCAGTCGCAAGATAAATATCTCATTTTCCAGCCAGTGAGATTAGTAAAAATACGATGGTCCATCCATGCATATGAATTGCATAAATTGGACCTTCTACTAATACATGAGCAATAGGAAATCAGTTGTGCTACCTCGTCCATCAAGGTGTTCTCCCTAGCCAATTGGGGTGAAGATGAAGAATTTGTTATCATGGACCCTGTTAATGAGCCATTACCCAACCCTGTTACGAAAAGAGAAGTGGGTCCTGAACCGTTGCAAGATTCAGCCTGCAAAGCCAGATTTTGTTGGCTAGATGAAACCTTTCTAACTGCAAACTTGGAATTCAGCTCCTCAATACGAGATGTAAACTCATCCATCCTCTCGTTCAGTGTGGAAATCTGTTCAGAGAGTTGAGTGATCATACCCTAAAACATTCCAAGCAAAGGAGATCAGAGAAAATTGATGTTATATTCATGTGTAGAAAAGGTAGGAAAAGTTTTAAGGAAAAGCTCGAAAAGGATAAGAAGAATATTGAACATTTTTCCAGGAAAAAGTAAAAAACTCCAAATTGTGGGCGGTTTACAATGTTGACTAGTATTATCCAACTACATGAATAAAGTAAAATTCTCAGCCATACTTCATTGTAGTTAAACTATAGATCAACTATTAAATCCCAATGTACTTTTTAGAAAAATAATAACCTGGGTTGCAGGTGTTGCAGGAGAGTCCGGAGCTCTTCCATCAAATCTCCTATTACTGACAGCGAGTTTTGTCAGCTTGGACAGGTTTTTTTCCCGATGATTAGCATACGAATGTGATAAACTGCTGCAAATTGGAAACCAAATACTGTTAGGAACTAAATTTAGTTGAAAAAAATGCCAAGAAAGGAAGTTAATGATGATAATAGATGTAGCCAAAGACATTTCGATTTCTGTCACTGTAAAACCACCTTTCAGTTGCCTAATCCCAAAAGTACGCTCTCGCAAGAAAAGTCAAATGCTTAGGGGGAAAAAAAAAAAGAAAACGGATGATTAAAAGGTTCAATAGCTACTATATCTTCTAGGAGCCCAATCAAAGAGTAATAGTACCTCCAAAGACCCGCAACTTAAACTTACAATTCTGTTTTACAAGTATCTTTATTCATCTAACATCCTCTTTCTCAGGACACATGAATAATATATGTCAAAACTAGAGAATACCGGCTGAGATACTTGCTTCTCCTATCCGCAGAGGCTCGGGAGAGGGCTTCTTTAGGGCTTGAAACCAAATCATCACCAATGCTGAGCTTTGTCTTTAAATCATCTGGAAGTGCCTGCAATATGATAAAATAAGGACCATGCAAACCATGGGCTAGCAAAATCAGCTGAAAGAATCATACCATAACATCATTTACTAGCTTCTCCAGTTGAATCTGTTCTATGTAAGTACGGGGAATATAAGAACCATCCAAGCCCAGCTGTTCGGCTATATGTTTCACATATTGACGGTCTCTACCTTGAACCTCCATTTCATAAAAAATATTGATCAATTCAGTAATCAGCCTCATTAGATTCCTTAAGCATTACAATAATAGCTGAGATTGTGCAACTGTTCAGCGAAATTCATAACAGCAAAGCTGCTTCTGCAACTTTCCAAATGATATATAACTTGCAGGTGCTTGATCTGAAGAAGAATTAACACCTTCATGGTACATGGGGACGGAAAGGAAGAAGGAAATGCAACATATTCACCACAATCACTACCAACCATCTAGAGCTTAACTTGGACAACTTCCAAACAGAAAGAATTTTACCAAATGATGGAAATGTGGCATTAGTAAAAACAGAATAAGGTCAAACAGACAGAAAAGATTAGTGAACTTTTTTAAAAATATCCATTAGATGAAAGACATATTCAGGATGATTGATAACTGGAAAAAAGAAAGCAAAAGAAAAGGATGAATATGGTCTAAAAGGGAATATTCCCCACACTTACTGAAGGATATATTGAAGAGTAGACTAAGGAAAATCAGAACGACGAATGTAGCGATAGATCTTGCTTCAACCAACATAGTAATAAGAAGTGCTTCAATGATCTTAACTTATCAAGAAAGTTTTACATATTTCGCAGCATAATTAAAAGCATCTTCTACACAACCCTTAGAAGTGCATTTCAACTACCACTCTCTCAAATTGCCTACTTAATCAGTAGAATGAAACATTTCCAAGCTTCACCAAGATTAAGATTTAACTGAAAAGTGTGAAAACTATGAAACCATGGATACTTGTAATCACGCAATACCTGGACATATTGACGATTAAGCTGTTCTAACCAGTCAGTTTTCACACACACTCTATCATCACAGAATACATGGCTACTTCTCTTCAAGATGCTAGCTATTGTGTATCCCAATGCCATCAGTCCTCCCAACAGGCGCACACTAACTTCAAAAGTTATTCTGGGTGAGATTATGAAGGGGTTATCAGTGACCCATTCCTGATGATAAGAAGCAATTGAGTCAGAAATCCCAAAAATTTATTAGTTCTCTGCCATTGTAGATTATCCAACAAAAATTTTATAACTTAAATACAATGCAGATATATACCCACTAGATCATTAATACCATTTTTGGTAAATCTAAACTCTGCTCTATGAAAATTTGTTGTAGATAACTGCTATCTACTATGACTAGTTTTTTATTCATTTATATGCAAGGAAAAATTGCAAGTCTTTCTTTGAAAGAAAAAAATAAGCATTTTTTACCGTTTCATTTTGAAAATTCCAATTAAACATTGTATAGGTGTCTCACTTTCCAAGAGAACAATGACAAAGTTGTGTTCAAGGAACAACAGCTATATCCGACAAAAATTCTAACCAAAGGTATAAGACACTTTCAACATGATTACATTTATAGGCAGAGATAGTACGTGGATATTTTTTTCATTATTAGGATTGTGTCTAGGAAATTTCAACGATAAAGTGGGTGGATGTAGCATCCCAATAAGAGGATCAGGAAAACAGAATCTGACTGAATTTACGAATATTTGTGTTGTGCACAAGTGCATAAAAAATATACTGCAGAGTGCAGAAATAGAGATGGAAAATATTTCAAATGCTTTGATACATACCCTCTAAAACTTTAAATTTACGATAGTTTATCTACTATAGAATTCTCACAAGCTCCAGGATCTACTTTGAATCTCCCTTTGAGCATCCTAAGGAGCTTGTACACACATTAAAACTTTTCTAAAAGACGAGAAAATTCACAGTTAACAATAAGATAAAAGTGACTAATATATAGTATCTGGATGAAAACATGTTAGGCAGACCGTACAAGCATAAATGCCCATTCGTGTAAACAACTTGAAGAGGTTTTAGTACATGAAAATAAGACTTATTTTATAAATTGAATGTTACTTCAGAAAACGACTGCAAGCAGAATCATCTAACCTCAAACATTAGATTGTATTTGCCATCCCTGTTCCTCATCCTCAGATATGACTGACAGGCTTCAGGATCTTCACCAGGTGGCAAAAGGTATATATCGTAAGTTTCCTCCTTTCTTTCTCTACAATCTTCCGATAGAACGGCTTTCATCTCCTCAACTGCTACTGATCTTGTTGACTACATATAAAGAAACAGTTATTGAAACAAAGAAACAAATGACAAAGCATTTACACAAATATTGATTTGATAAGGAACACTGCAGATGTTTGCCTTCAAAATATAAGTGGGGTTCTGAAATCCAGTAAAAGGGTTAAACTTGTTGATGACTTTAATATGTGCTGTTTGGAGATCTGGTTCAATAAAAGCCTTGTACATGGGATAAACCTGCAGCAGGAGAAAGAAAACAAATAGTAGAAAGAGTTAGTTAGGACTAAAGTGCATTCAATTATAGAAGTTGTCATAAGATTCACACCATAAAAGTGCCTAAGAGTGATTTGGTGGGTAACATGTGGGAAGAACCTAAATGAATTTTCTGAGATGGGAAAGGGAGACTACTGTTTCAGAGATTTGATGAATTATCTCCTCTGGCTCTTGTCCTACACGTTGAATGTCTCGCAAAACACGTTTGACAAGGTCGAAGTGAACTCCACCAGTGATAGATACACGAAGATCTAGCAAAGGTCGCAGTCTTTCACTTAAGGCATAAATCCCCTCAATTATCACAATACGGGAACTGGGTACATCCACTGTCCTGTGGAGAACATCGATTTTATTAGGTTCAAGAATAGTTTGCACTTAATAAGAATCATACTTCTGATAAGACTATTGTAGGAATCTACGAAGTTGATAAAGAAGGGTATTAAAATGTGTAAGAATGTATGAAACAGATGGATGGACAATCAAATTGATTATTCTTCCCTTCTCTATTGATTAATCCACTACTTTCTTTCCATTGCATGCTCACACTCAGTTGAGGTTACACAAGAAGCCAGAAATGAAGGTTTCGTGCACTGAAAAGACAGCAGAGAAAAAATAACCTGTAACCTATGCGAGAGCTAGTCTTGAAATCGTATATAGGGACCTGAACTGATTTTCCTGCTTTTAAGTCACGTATATTGCTGAGAAGAGTATCATAATCAGCCAGCCGTGGGTCTGATGCAAAAAAAGTTATCATCAGAATTCTGACAAGTCGCTCATCCTTGCTCACTAATTGAATGACAAAATACAGAACTCCACTCAAGAACAAGAAAGGGTCCTGTAATAACATATATTAGATGAGCCCCCCTGTGAAATGCATGCAGCGATTAGATATTTGACTCTTAACTTTTTGCACTAAACGAGGTCAATGGGGTTGTTGCACATATTCACATGTGAAATAAACCATAATGAATCTCAAACTAGACAGTGCTCCTATAAGTTTTGTCAAGGAAAATGGCTTCAGAAACAACAGGCCAATTTTAAGTTTGAGCACACTCAGTAGCAGAGAGAACTGTGGGCCAATTCTCAACTTCAAAGCAATGTGGACAAACTACTTTCTATGTCTGCTATACTCCCATCCTAATTCTAACTATGGTAATAAAGCACTACATCAACCACCATGATATCAAGATATACTTTACTGCAAGGATTTCTCTTATGCTCTTTAAACTAATCACTGAATAGAGAACTAAAAAGGAACTACATCACCAGAAAACAAGAGCATTTCTTTGTGTATTGTGAATAGTACTAATACAATATGGATCTATTCATTTTGGGGAAGTTATACATTGATTCCATTATCATTAGTGACCTTATATGGCAATATATGAGCCAAAAGTCCCAAATATCTCCATAAAGACTATAGATGTTATACAAGGGAATACCGTTTCACCCTAATTTTCTGTTTTCATTTAAAGCTTGAAGTCCTTGCTCAGCAATTAAATAACAACCAAGCTTCACATTTTTTTATTCATCCTCTATTGCACATAACAAATTTCTGACTCAGAACTTAATTTGACATTTATGGCACAAACCACCAACATATAAAAACTGAAATAAATGGCAATCAAAGAACAAACCTGCCAATGCCTAATAGATCTAGCAGGTTCCCCTCAAGCCACAAGATTAAAGCTCTGGCTATAACTACGCTTACCAGGGAAAAATATTATACCTTTGATTTGCTCATATAGTTCTCATTATATTGAGATTATATCATACAATTGCCACTGGACTGTGCAGCTACAAAACCTTTGTTAGAAGACAGAAGTACCCCGGGACTGAATATATTTTCATTCACTATACTAATAAAAGCATTTGTTATGTATTTCACCTTTTCTACATTCTACCAATATTATAAATTCCCCAGTTGAAAAGTAGGTTTAGTTTATGTTGACTTCAAATTTGTAATCAAGATAATCTCACCAAAATCGTACTATCACCAATTTCAATGGAAAATAATTAAACATATATGGCCCTCTTTTAGTAATTATTTATACAGGTAATCCCAGATAAAGATGTGAATACTTCAAAGAAGAAATAGTTATTGTTCCAATATCTAAATCATCTACAAATAACATTATAGACAGTCATTGTATCTATTTATATTCAACTTTCCTTGGATGAACAGTGAGGGAATCAGCATAGACGTTCAAGCTTGAGTAGAAAGCTAATAAAGCCAGAAGAAAGCAGACCAAATAAAAGCCATAACTTCCAAAAGACTTTGAGTAACTAACTAGATAACTTTTTGCAGATAATTTCCCAACAAAAGATTTAGGAACGAGATTACCATCAAAGTTTCCATCAATGATCCTACTAGAATCATTATAGTTGTCCATTGATATGACAACCACACTGGGCATAAAGCTGAGGACCTTGTCGGTGAAGACAGTCTTCCCAGCTCCAGAAGGACCAGCAACCCCCACTAATATTATTCCATCATTATTCTGAGCCAGTAACTGGCATGCACGGATCACAATGAAGAAGCCCTTCTCAAATGACAATGTTTCTTCAACAGGAACAATTTCATAGCGGTTACAATCCTTTTTCTTTACAAGTTGGACCTGATCTCGCAACAGACCAGAACGTCGCCTAGGTGAATCAACAGTAGGTGCAGTCTCTTGAGCCATTACAGTGCAGACAGTTCCACTAATTGCGTTGAAGCTCAACTTTCAGATTAAAGTGGGCTCAAGATGAAATTTTTATCTGGCATACCAGCATGACACTAATATCAACAGAACTACATATGATATATATTTCAATATAGTTTTCCCTATCACCAAAACAATCTTATCTGATATGGAACACCAAACACAAAATTGATACTTACGGTTACTTTTATTCTTGATCTTGCATTAAATACTAACTTAAATTGTCATATAAGTCTCTAAGAAGGATCACAGCCTACCATTACGAAGCTTAACATGAGTTCCAATTCTAAACGTCAATTCAGAAGAGAATCGATCAGACAGAAAGAAATAGAAATAACTAAAACGTTAAAACCACGGAAGTTGTTTTGATTGCAAAGTGATCAAGCTAAAAGGCATACCTTCCCAGTAAACCCTGGCCTTCTTTTATGACTTTGTAATGGAAATTCTAGTGATGAAGAGTAGACGATCAAGAAAAGACGGCAGTTTCTGGGATTTTCGTTGGACGTCTCTGGATGAGTGCGACTGTGGAGACCAGAGTGGAGATGACACGTGGGTATGTCCTTTGGGTTGGAAAATTAAGGGTGCGTTTACTTTCAGAAAACAGTTTCTTATTTTCTATCTTGATTTTTTTGCATATATTTTCAATTTTCATTTTCAGTGGAAAATTGTGGAAAATTGTCGAAAACATGTTTACTAATTAATATTGAAAAAATCATTTTCTAAAATTGAAAATTGCAAAACATGTTTACTAAAATGGAAAGAGTCAGAAGAACAGGCAGAAGCAAACCGGTGTGACGTAATAATTATGCAATAATTATATTTAATATTTAAAATATTTAAAAATATAAAAATACAAAAATAAAAACAAAAAATAAAAAAAATTGTCTGACCGGTCGGACCGGACCGGTTCGACCGGTCAAATTGACCGGTTTTGATCGGTTCGAACTGGGTCAATTGACCACTGGTTTTAAAGTGTAACCCGGACCGGACCACCGACCGGTCACCGGTCGGACCGGTCTGACCGGCCGGTCCGGTCCGGGTTTTAAAACACTGCCAACAAGGCAACGACAACAACAAGCCGGGTAACTTGTTTGGCTGTAGACAAGGTTCTGAAACCCGGACCGGTCATTGAACCGATGGCCTTACTGGTCACCGATTTGACCGGTTCGACCGGTTCAACCACCGGTCAAACCGGTGTGACGTAATAATTATGTAATAATTATATTTAATATTTCAAATATTTAA
>JANKOD010000007.1:11456279-11472367 GCA_026284645.1 Erythroxylum acuminatum | reverse complement strand
CTGTTGATGAATACGATCGATCCCGATACCTTCATAGGTTGATATATACTAGTGATTCAACATGTCATTCGGAGTTGTGTATGGATAGATTCACATTTAGAAGATTAGTAAATATGCTTAGAACTATTGGTCGATTAACAGATACCAGGAACATAACTGTAGATGAACAAGTAACAATGTTTTTGTACATTCTTGGACATCATGAGAAAATTCGTACGATAAAAACTGACTTCTTACGCTCAGGAGAAACAGTTAGTAGGCATTTTAATCGAGTATTAAATTCAGTTCTTAGAATTCAAGGACAATTGCTTAAAGTGCCTGAACCTGTACCTCAGAATTCCCCAGATGAGAAATGGAAATGGAGGCAAAATAGAAATAATGGATAAAAATATAGGCTTTCATTTTTTTTACGGTCTTTATTCTTAGTAGCCTTAGGTAGTTTAATATTTTTGTTTAAGACATGCATTATTTAAGTTGTTTAATCCAACTTTTCTATTAAATTCTTATAAGTATCCAAACATGTAAATATTTACTTTCCCATAGATTTATTTTCCAAGGAATCAGATTCCAGATTAACTTTACTTTCTCGCACGGCGAAACTGAAACCATTCTCCAGGCGTCTCGACAAAAGAAAATGATGACAGCAAAGCTGTGGAGACCTCTCTCCGCACTTCTCCAACACATCACCTTTACCTCGACGGGACATCGGTTACGAATCCACCACACTGTCATTTTCTCTCCTTCCACTAAGCTACGAAACCTCTTTCTCGGGAAAACCTTCTGCTCAGAATTTTCCCGAGAAGTTACTGCTCAATGCTGGAACTGCGGTGCCAAACCTCAACAAGGGTCCATTCCATTTCTGGCTTGCTCTTGCTGTCGAGCCGTTCAGCCTATTGATCCCTCCGTCGATTACTTTCATATTTTTGGACTGTAAAGTTCTTTTCTTTGTTAATTTGCTCAAGTTTGATCAATTCCTTCATTCGATTTGCTTGAATTTTGATTCCCTTTCTTTGTGAATAGGGAGAAAGATTATGAGCTTGGGGATGTGAACTTGGAGAGGAAGTACAAAGATTGGCAAAAGAAATTGCACCCTGATTTAGTTCATTCCAAGTCTCAGGTTTACTTCGAAATCACTTTGAGCTAAAAATGCAATAGTTTTTCCCTTGAGCTTTTGGTTTGTGGGAAAAATTGATAACCACTGATGGTTTTTACTTATTTTCTTTTTGTTATTGGTTGAAGCAAGAGAGGGACTTTGCGGCTGAACAATCAGCACGGTTGATTGATGCTTACCGCACGCTTGGTAATCCATTGTCGAGGGCAATATATATGGTAAGCATCATTGTTGCAATTTGTATTATAAGATTTTTTGTTTCAATGGCAGTGCTTGCTTGCTGTAGGGTTTTTAAATCGCCTCTCTTTTTTTAAGTCAATCCTCGCGAAATAGTTGCTCTTTCTAGATTTGCTTTGTATTAGATCGCTGACTATGGTTTGTTCAACTTCTTAAGCACCATTGCTTGTGATGTATTGCCTTTACTGGTTAAAGGCTGAAAATTAGTTAGGGTTTAGATTTTAGACAATCAAGATCGTGATGTGAGGGGTGTTGGAATTATATTTTCAGTCATGAGTTATGTTTGTTGAATATCAAAGATCCTTTTCCTAGGACTTAGTTTTGGCAGGGTTATGTATTATAGTACTTGATGTTAAATTGTGAACAAGTGGAGCAAGCCATCTAGGGATGAAGATACGGTAAATTAAACATTATTAGATCTTACCTTTTACTTCTAACGCTCTTTCTGACCATTTATGCATTAGAACAACATCATTTTTGCAGCTGAGGCTTGAAGGCATAGATGTGAATGAAGAAGAAACGATTTCAGAACCAGGATTGCTAGCTGAGGTAATTTTTTTGGAGTTTATGATCCCAAAGCTTGTTTAAGAATCTAATATTGTGTTTATATCTCTATGTGTTTCTTTAACCATTAATGATCTCTGAACTTCTATAGAATTAGCTCATTTGCATATATATGTTCTCTGACTGCATGACTTGAGCAGATATTTTGACAGAAAACTAGTGTTTACTATTATACTTCATCTCCGTGTGTTATTTCCTTTCCTGTTTGTGAGGACCTAAGTTATGCTCTTTTTATTTCTAAATTCTCAAATGCAGATTATGGAAGTCAGGGAAGCTGTTGAAGAGGCACCTGATTCTAAGACTTTAAATGAGATACAATCTCAGGTATGACTCTCCTTCAGATCTATGATTGAGCATTGCAGGCTATTTCTTTAAGTGCTTGATTTCTGCTAGCAGATATGTTGGCCGAGTGGCATAACTTACAATAATGTATTAGTAGAATGTTCTTTTACATTTTAAGTTTCTGAACACATAGAATTGGAGATTGACTGTTACCTCCAGGCTCTCAGACCAGATCATTAAGATAACCCTGAGAAAAGTTTCAGATCAATGATTTTATGTTCCTCTATTACTGGGGAGTAGCAATAGCCATTTCTTTCTTCAGTTATTTTGATGTATTTTGATTTTTGTTATGCAGATGCAAGAGAAATTGCAAGAATGGTCCAACTCTTTTGCGAATGCATTTCAAACTCAGAAATTTGATTTAGCTCTAACCTGCATCAGAAGAATGAAATACTATGATCGTGTGATTGAGGAAATCAGGAAGAGGCTTTAAAAGGTAGGCCTGTTCATAAAGCATTGAGGAAGAAGTTGCATTTAGCATTTCTAAGAGCAATTCTTCTAATTTTGCTATATTTTTGCAAAAATTGATCATACTATTTCATTTTTTTTTGGCTATGGTGGGTCTCCATCCGTTAGGGTGATTGAATATACTTCTTTTCTGTAACTTCATACTGACCATCTATATGAAAAAAAAAATTCTTTTGATGTTATAAAGTTGAAACATGCTCTACTTTAGGGTATTTGGAAGTTATTCATTCTAGTTGGATGATTAAAATGTTCCCAGAATTTGGAGTAGAAGAATGACATTGGTCATACAATATAGAATCTAGAACCAACTTCTTCTTGTATCCTGACATATATCATCCAGATTGCTCTAATTTTGGCAATGTCCTGAAATGATGCTAGCTTTATGAGTTTGAGGAACATAAAAAGATATTAATTGGTATTGAAGATGACATGTTTGATGGATTAGTGAGGAGCTTTAATGGCAGCTTGTTGAAAATGGAAGGTGTTTCAAGCTAATTTGATTTCTCTTCAATTCTACGTTGTCTGTTACCTAAGTGAACAATTCAGAACAAATTTGAGAAAGTTATATTGGATCTATTTCAAGCTTTGAGATTGTTGCCAACTTTCATGATGCTACTTTCGCATTTTTGATAAAGCCAGGTGAAAACCAAGATTTGTGAATGTGATGTTTTCCAGGTAATCCTGCTTGGATGCCAAGACCTGTACTTGCTTAAGCAAGAGAAAATTCAAACTAAATGTTCAATGAAAAGCTGTAGTTTAAATCGAACACTGGCTGATGCTTTCATTTACTTTGTCAGGAAGTTTTCAAGACTGCTTGCTGTCATATTAAGTGAAGTGAATAAATTAGAAGTCAAAGACAAGGGACATGATTAGCCATATTACAGTAGATTCTTTTTCTTATTATCTGTTGATTTCTTTCCCTGGCAAGGACGTGCGCGTAGAGATTATAGTGAATGAATGAAACTGTAGTGCATTTATTTGTTTGCTTTGTTTTCGGTTAAAATGGCTGGATGTAGTGTCCAAGTTCACCCGGTTGTTACATTAGTCGAGTGAAAACTTCGATTATACTTTGCTATTGATGTTGGTCTCTGTGTTTCGTTGTTGTTTTATTATCTCTATGTATATATATATACTCCAACCGACAATATTGTCCACCACCAGCCCTTGCATGACTGATGGGAATCATTAAGCTGTAGAAAAAAATGACCTTGAGACCAGTTCGTCATAATAATCTTCACCAATTTCTACGTTATGCTTTCTTCTTTTGGTTGGCTACAAAACCCCGTCATCCATTAAAGAACTAGCTCCTCTTTGTGGAATTCATAATATTTTGGACGAATTAAACTACAAGCAAAGCATTCTTCAGAAGACGCTTAAAACTGGAAGAATGTCAGCTTTCCAACAAGTAATATGCTATCAGCACCTCTAACACGCCACCCGGAAGAATGTTACCTTGCATAAACTGCAGGAAGAGGGTCATGAACTGACTATAGTACTTACTCAGCATTGCTTCAGGGCTACTTCATTACACGAATGCTAATGAAGTTTTAAAAGCTTGGAAAATTGGGAGTTTTCCATTCTCTGAAGCTGAAAGGACCCGTGCCTCATTTCGAGACGACTTGCTCAATGTTCACTATTTGTCTGTGTGAGGCTGGGAAATCAGAAGCGTTACAACTTATAAACTGAATGATGAATAACCGTTAACTATGCAAGCGCATTCTTTAACTTGTTATATATTGAAACAAAAGTTAGCGTTGAATAGGGAAGGCAAGTTCCTTAGCTTTATTGCACTCATCTATGTCTATTCAATTGCATTAACTATTGCACAAACAAAAGTTAGCATTGAAAAGTAGGATAAACTATTGCACTCATCTATGTCTATTCAAGCGTCCCTTCAATTACCATGTAATTTGCAAGTTTATCATCCTCAAAAAATAGGCATTAGTGATCACTAATTAGTGACGTGGATAATAAGATAACGGCATTGTTCTAAGACTGTCTGCGTGCGTCTATAAAATACTCCCTCCTATTTAAAATAAAAGTCATTTTAGAGGGATTTTAATTATTTAAAATGTGTCATTTATAGTTTTTTATGTATGTTTATAATTTTATTTCCAAAATTACCCTTTAATTTCTTCCACATCCTAATTACACAGATTATATTTTCAAGGCAATTCAACATGCAATTAATAAGGGTATATCAAATATTTCATTAGCTTTCTTAATAACCGTGTATCTCTCTAAAACGACTTTTACTTTAAATAATAAAGTTTTGTTATTGTCGAATATTTTCTTTTGTTGTCGTGTGTATAATTGTCGAATATCACTCGAGCTTGGATATGATAAGGGCTTATCGAACAAATATCATATGTGTTCGTATGTGGCCTAATGTTAGGCTTACTAACGAATAAACCTAAGCCCAATTATAATAATTAAATAGCTAATTAATCTTGATAGTTGATCTAGTTATTTAATGGACATACCAGAATAAAGTTAATTGATATAAATTGGTCTTGTCCTTGCCTATTATGTTTTACGCCTCTGTAAATTAATTTATCGAGTATTCTGTAAGTTTGCATCATGACATTTCAATTGAGCTATCTAGATATATTTATTGTTTATTATCATGTGATAAATTTATATGTTTAAGATCATATTATAAGTATGCTTTTACCTAAAATTACGCTTACATTGGTATCAGAGCATCGTTTAAAAGTTAAAGTTAACGTACCCAGTGCACAAGACTCTATACTTTGCGAGAGTGTAGGGGAGAGTTATGATGTACGCTGCTTTTCCTTTATATTTTTACAAAAAACAATTTCATATAACCTTATGGTTACAAAAAGCAACTTTACTAGTTGCTCCAAGGCTCACCCTTATATTTATAGTAAATTTTAATTATATGTTTCACTTAAAGACAACAAATTAAATTCTGGTAAATCATGCAGATCTGTAGGTTAGGGTAATTTTGTATTAAAAAAAATCAGTTTTATCCCTAAACCATCGTGATTGTTTCTAACTAGTCCTAAAAAGTGAAATCCTTTCTTTTAAGTCCCTATTGAATTCTGCTTTTAGCTTAAGTTGTAGTTCAGTCCATATATTTAATTTTCTGACAGTTTTGATTGAATTTACATGTATTAATTCTGTAAATTCATATGTCTAGTTATGTGTAAAGAAAAATGTAAACCTCTTGATTACATTTATCAAAATTTTACATTATTGATTTATAGATGCAAATCACCAAAGATATGATTATTAATTTATACATGTATTACATGCATAAATAAAATAAATATTAATTTGTGCATGAATTATGATTATGTTATTTGTTAATCACCAAAGTGGCCAAACTATAATTGTTTTGTGCATATAAATTATCCATAATGTTTAATGAAATGCCTATATATATATAAAGTTGGATTATTATTTACTATTTTGTAGCCTTGGTGAATCAACCATTCTATGAAAGAGTAAGCATGACGAGAGTGAATTAATTTTGATCAAGCTAGCATATTTTATAACTAAAGATGTCATGTGTGCTTGGTTGAAAATATTTGTTTAGTCATGATGATTATCATTGGCATTTAATTTGTGATAGTTTATTGTAGTATTAACCCAAAACGAAACTGTAATTAATATACTTTAATGTTTATTTTGAATCCTGTAAATAATGTGGTATTATTTTGTATACTTTATGTTTCTGTATATTTTGAATTAAAATTAACTGAAATTCCATTAAATTCTTGGTGGTTTGATACTAGTGCTATTACTCATGTTTCCAATATGATGCGGGAATTTCTTACAATCGAGATCACAAACCCAAATGAGAATTTTCTCTTTATGGAAAACTATATAAAGGCTCCAATTAAAGGAATAGGGACTTATTATTTGATCTTAAGTTTTGGTCATCATTTAGACCTTATGGAAACTCTTTATATACCTTCAATTTCTAAGAACTTGGTTTCTGTTTCAAATCTTGATGTTATTAGGTATAAAGGGAATTATGGTTATGGCTGTTTCAATTTATTAAGAACACGTTTATGCATTGGTACTACTATTCTTACTGATGGTTTATATAAATTGAAACTTAATAATAACTTTTCTAAATCCTTGCTTATTGTTCATAATAATGTTGGAACTAAATATGTTTCATTGAATAAAAATTATGCTCACTTGTAGCATAGACGGTTGGTTCATGTATCCAAGGAAAGATTGGAAAGATCAGTAAAGAATGAAATTCTTCCGAATCTTGATTTTACTTATATGAACTTATGGATGAGAGCTAGTTGGAATCTTCTGTAATCAACTGTATGGTGCTGTAATTAACATGTTGAGGGAACGAATCCTATTGTAATAGTATATTAAGTTGATACTTTAGTCAATAAAATTTAAATTTTCCATAAAAATAATGAATATCAAAACAAGTCATATTTTTTTGTATTACCTTAAATTTTCTTGCGAAATTAAATTATAGAACTTACAAAGAAGAAAGGGAATATCTAATTATCTTGTCGTAACTTGACAAATCTATAAGAAACTGGGTTTATTATTTCTCAAAGTAAATTGAGCATGTATACAGAAAACTGAGAATTGTTCTGTATTATTGATGCCATTTTACAAAAGAAAAAGAGAAGAGAAACTGGTAAATCACTAAATCTTGCAAAAATGATTTAACAGTACACTCTACTCATTTGGAGTAGCCTGCCAATGAGTAGGAATTGGCACATGCAGATGTACTCTCAAACTGCATGTGAATGCCTACATGGAATGTGCCTAAGAATAATAGTCTCATAACTCATAAGCCATCTCTAGTCCTTTTCACTCCCAGGACTAAAGCAACAAAGTCTATGCTTTCTTCCCCATCTTGATTTCTTTCCTTCCATCAAATTGTTTTCATATACACCATTTGCATCAAGCAGAATCTTATGATAACCTTGTGTAGTTTCGTCTGCAACAGGCATCTCTACATTTTCAATTCTGGAAGGCGATAACAAAACCTGGTCACTTTGACCAGAAAATGAAAAGCATTGTTCTGGTGACGCTGGTGCAATCTTGTTATGGTTCACTTCCAATGTAAAAGAAGTTGAACCTGCATGCCTGCATAACAATTCAACCAAGATGCCACAACTATATCAGGATAGAATTAATGAAACCGACTAGGATTTAATATACAGAAAACTAACAAAAGGTAGGGAAGGGAGACAACAGGATCCTGGTCTCTTGGCAGGAATACAATTTGCTGCACAACAAGGAAAGCAGAAAAGAGAGGAGGAAAAATGTGGGAGACATTTTAAGATCAAGACACACAGTATGTGGAATAAGGAAATAGGAACTTTTCATCATTATCAAAAGCAACATTAGGGAAGATATTTCTTAAACATGCCTACCTGATGTCACGATTGCTAGAGCTAATCCTAGGTTCATATGAAATCTCCTCTACTATTTTCTCTTTTGTGGATGCTTCAGCAGATGAGTCATCCAGATCAACTGCAATGGCTTCTAGAGGAGTTGAGTCATTTTCCTGATCCAAATTGTCTTTGTTGCTTAAGACTGGTAAAGGCTCCTCTATAGACTTAGATCCATATTCACGAACCAACGTAATGACTTTCTCTAAAGTCTTTAAGGCTTGCTCTACCTCAGGACTGATAATTGTACTTCTATTATAATTTTCAAGTCCCTGTTGCTCAATCTCTTTCATTCCAAGTTGATCAATATCCCTTCCTTCCTTTTCCAACCGACTGTTATTCTCACTGGCTTCTTCAATCTCACTGAAAGCTTTCCTTTCCGTGGCTATTGTATTGTTGTACTTGCTGTTACAAATTTCATGTTTGATGTCCCTGACTTCATCATTCAGATTCCTTCTCTCTTCACTAGTTTCTTTGACAATCCCACCATAAAGTGGCTCAGCCCAATCTTTCTGATTCTCCAGCAAAGATTCACTTGTTTTATCATACCTGTGAACATTCTGTTCCATGTTGTCTATGCTTTCACCTGAAACTTCGAAAGAATGCTGCAATTGTAGAACAGAAGAAGCATCACACAGGACTTCTTTACTTTTTGTAGCACCATTTTGCTCATGGCTAGAATAAAGGGCCTCACGTATTTGAGAATAAAATGGATCATCCAAAGCCTTTTTGTAATCTACATTTTTGTTAGACAAAGAAGCCACAGCCTGTCATATATCAAAGAAGACAGTCAAACAAGAATCACCCCATGAATGCAAAGACAAATCCTCCACCATGTATTCAAATGAAGAACCTATGTCTGAACTTTTGACTTAAGCCAAGAAATAGGAAAACTAGGATCTATGATTCCACCACCACTTAAACCCCACAATAGATCAATCACATAAGTGCAAGATTAACCATATAAATCTCCTTGTGATTGTCTCATCATATTCATACGTCAAACCCATATCAATATCTTAACTGAATATGATAAGCATGGAAAATGAAAATGTATGACCTGCTGATAAAGTCTGAAACCACTGCCGATTAGCTGCCTTGATATAAAGTTTATAAGGAATGGAGGCACGAAGTCCAGCTTCATATCTATATTTGCAATTGTCCTAAAAATTGAGGTGTGGCAAAGAATCACAACAAAGAAACAAGGAAAATGCTTCTTATACTATTTTTTTAGAAATAAATAAATAATATTATAACTCTAGCAAAGCTATTACAAGGGTTGTAAATTAGTAAGAGACCCTGTCTACTAGCTTATAGACAGGATGACAGTTTAACTACAAAGATCAGAAGAAAAAAGAAACAACACAGTAATGGTAAATATAACCCTAGCTCTACCCCCTCATATATACCATTACGTCTTCATATTAACAGTGAGAGCGTAGCCAACGTTGTTGATTAGCCAAACTTTTTTCTCAAGATGCAAATTAAGTGGCTTTCTTTCATAATGCAAGAGAAATCACGATTTGAGAAGATAATATACACATTAGATTAAAATGAAGAAATAAAGGGCTCAAGTCCACCATGGATGTAAAACAGTAAGTAGATATATATCTACTAAGTTTCTTTACATGATGAAAGTTCTCATTTATCTAAAAAAGAATAAACAAGTTCACCAATAATATAGGCGATAGCCAATAATCCAACAACATAAGCAATACAAGGATTTACGTGGATGTTCATACAAAAAGATTGGACTTCAGAACCATCTAGTCATTCTTAAGTTCTTTGCTTTCTCAGATCAACTATAACAATCAAAGTAGCAAACACAATGATTTAAATGATTTTGGACTCAGCATACTGAGACATCACAGAAAATTGTATTCCACTAGACAACAGTATGGTTGAAATGTGAGATGATGAAAATAAAAAGCTCCATGAAGAGAATATCTAAACTTTAAGTAGTTTAATACAGAGGATTAATCCAATTACCAACTGCATTAATGACTACAAAAAGATGGAGGTCTAAGTCATAAGGTCTAACTGAGTCGAATTTGTCATGTTAATCATTCAATCATAGTGATAACTTGAATTTTGAATGCTAAGAATTCCATTTGCAGTACCTAACGGAGGGAATAATATATTATCAGCAGCCCATATGAAAGGAAATTTAAGATTTAATATGTTTATATCACAGCTTCTGCTTCTCTCTGTAGATGTTTTAGATTTTATCATTTTCCTGTGTTCTTTGTGAAATTACAAAGAAAAAGACATCTTTGATAAGCTACCAAATTATTAGACTTCATCATGTATATAGTTACGTCCACAAGAAGATCATATTATTCACCTTCTTTATGTATCGTCTTGTTTTAACAATAAGAAGATGGTATATCATCAAGATGATCAACTAAATAATCACTTATTGTGAAATTAATTAATGTTCTTTTTTAATTTTGCAATAGAGACAAAAACGAACAGGAATATATTTATAAGCATTTAAATGCAGCAGAAATTTTATCAAATTATAAGAAAATTGTCTAAAATGATTGCACCACATGCAGCCTAGGCTTTGGAGAAACAGATACATATACTACTTTTTAAAAGGCCAAAAAGGGGAAAAGAGCTGCTCCTGAAGTAACATTGATATAAAATAAAAGAAACTCAACTTTGAACCATCCCCATTCAGAAGTTTGTTTAAACAATATGCAAAAAAAATATGCACATCAGTAATATCTTAATGAGATGAAACTAAGTTGAACCTTATTACAACAAGCAACTACGACTCACCGAAAGTAACTTCTTCCTGAAGAAACTCTTTGAATGGCAAAGCCTCCCACCAAATCTATGCGCACAACATCCTTAGGCTCTGGGATCCCTTCCTTGGTGAACCCATGTGTACTACTATCAATGCTCTTCAGATCTGAAATCTGCAAGAAATGATGAGACATTAGATTTCATTTTTATCTAAATTTTCAAATACTGGTTAGAAGAAAAACTACAACTTAAAGAAACATGAAGTTCCAAATTATCAATTAATACCGTATTCAAAAGAGCAACAACTAGACCATCTTGGAGGTGCTCAAACAAAAAAAAGTTGACAACAGCTTCCCGAGCAGATAGTGGCCATGTGACCTTCACCCTTTCTTCCCAAATATAGGGCAAAGATTAGCATGTGAAATAACACGAGATAAGGCAAATGAAACTAACTGAAAGACATTCTGCAGGTGTTTAATAATGAACAAACCTCACTAAAGATAGTTGCTCACTGATCCGAACCTTTTGCAAGCATCGACAATCGGTTATTTTAAAAGGGGGGAAACTAAACTGAGGCCACCTACAATGTACAAAAAGCAAAACATCAATAGAGTACAATGGGTTTGAGTCTACATCACTCCACCATGAACATACTGCATTAATAATTAATTTCAACCACAGAATTCCAAATCTATAATGTGATGGAGACAGCAAGAAACCCAAAGGAAAGCAGTAGAATTTGAACTGAAGAGAAAAAAAGAAGAAAACATCAGAAAATATAACCATGCATATAGAACCTAAACTCATATTAAGAGAAGACTGATTTCCTGTAACTCCTTGTTGAAGCACTAACTAATAATCAGTGCCATTGAAATGATACTACTATTCTAGCCTACATTCTTTCATCAAGGAAACCAAAAAGAACAGCATACCTGACAAAGTCTTAAAGTTCAAGAATGGGTAGCATCAGACGAATGACTAAAAAATCTTCATTTGCTCCTCAAGATTATTAGGCACTGGAGTTATTAGTTGTCTAGTTCAGTTATGCATATGTGCACTTTTAAGAAGTTATAGTTCATGTAAATGAAGATGAAGAATTTTCACATTTTCACAAGAAAAATCAATTCTTTTCCCTCAACTGAAAATCTTATCTCTCAAGTGATAAAATTTTTTTATTGTTAAAAAATGCAGTGTACAACCCAAAAGAACAATTGCAGTATACATAGGACACTGAGAATTAGAATTAGAATTTTCTTTAATCAAAGGGCCAAACGTATTCTTAATTGCAATTATAGGATCGCTAATTATTAATAATTTAACAATTTTTTTTCATTTATAGGAACAAAGAGAGTTAGATCTATTCTATATCCAATGAGTATCACTATGCCCTAGGGGCTGGTCAAAAAAATTGTATCCTTGCTGATGTTTCTCTTTCTAACCACACAATTACTCATATGCCTATTGCAACTCCCACAATAGGATCGATCTCCTTTCTGTTTGAAGAACTCCTCCAATTAAGAAAATGAAAGGTAAACTATATTTCAAACAAATCATTGATATTGCAATTGTATCATCTTCCTTCAAAGAAATAAAAAATTAAGCCAAACAACATACAATGGACATCTACAAGATGGAAATTGTGCTTACCATTTCTTATATAGGGTGGACTCCCAAGAGATGCACAGACCTGCAGTAAAATGTGGTCATTATCAAAGAACTTTCCACTAATTGCTACTTCTAAAATAGCTCAACAACCAACTCTCCTTTCCCTCATTTAAAATGGAAAATTGTTTTACTAATCCAGGTGAACTTACAAGCATCAACTGGCCCATCCACATATCCTTCAACAAGTAATGTATGAAATGGAGTACCTTGAGGTCCTTCACGGTACATTACACGATACTCTTCATTAGCATCTTTTAACTAGCAACAGTAGGATTCAGTGAGTTAATATTCCAAACTGATTATGTGACAAAGATAAGCCCTGTTAAGAGTTTAAATCCTCATGCATAGAAGTAGTTTAAAATAAGCTGATTCAAACAAAAACCAACGTTCAGATCAGCCATGATTTCTTCTTTTCTTCTGGGAGAAATGACGACTAAACAAGGTCAAATATTCATCGAAGAAAATGAAAAAAAAATTGTAACTGATCCAGGAAACGTACTTTCCATTGACCATGTGATGCCTCAGCAGTCTTGGACATTTCATTGTCACTTATAGAAGCACTCCTCAACATGTCAAGAAAATGAGACACTTCAATAGTTCTTTTTTCTATTATTTTATCACTGAATCCTGTAAATTCGAAAGCCTTAAATGAGTTTTTGGCAGATGCACTAAACGCACACAAAAGTATCTCCTAGAACATCACCCATATATATGAAGAAGTGAACTAGAACGTGCAAAATTACCAACCTTCGGATTCATTTGGTGAAGAACGTAGGAGTTGATTCCTAATAAGAATTTTAAGCGAGTCATGATTCGTCAATTGAGGAGATGACAATGTCTTGTCCAGCCTCTCTCTGTACTCAGAGATCTTTCCACTCTTGACCATGTTTGCACCTCCTAAAAAACAAACTAAACTTCTCCGTTGCAGATTTGTTCACAAACCAAACGAGGAAGTACCTTCACCTGAATTTATTATCACCAAATTCAATGCGGAACAGTTCACTCATAATAAAATCGCATTAGCACAATGATCTCGAAACATAATCAACATAGAGATGCACAGTTGCATGTAAATTTGAGTGTAGCTATGCCTAATCAAAAGAAATTTTGTGGTTTAAATTACAAATGCAGAAACTAGAAAGTGACTCTGATGGGCACCCGGAAAACAGTGCTCCTGATGATTTACCGACTATCTTGTCTGTTAAATTCATCTTTCATCAACACGTACGTTATACGTATATGTAATGATCTTTGAGCAACACAGTAGGAAATAAGACGGATCACAATGACCAAAGCAATTCAGAAAACAGTGGCAGAAATTGCGTAAACCACGACCAAACAACTCAATTAATTGAACAATTACCCGTAACCAGAAACTGATTAAATCAATCGAAATCGTTCTCAGGTGAAAGCTCCATCCCGGTTGTCCTCTAAAGAACTTTGAAGAATAAAAGCTCAGAATCCAATATATTTTAGAAATTGAATTCAACTCTCAACACAGAACTGAACAAAACTAACAATGGAAGTAACAAAGACGCACCTCAGGCGTGGTCACCCAGGCGGATAAAGAACATGCACTCTTCTTGGATTTGTCGAATTCTGACACACGCACCTGATTCACTCCCACCAAAAAGATCACGCCTTTTCAAGTGATATTGAAAACCCACAAGGAACATATTTAAACGTTCTCAATGATAAGAAGACAAAAAACGGAAGCTGGACGTTGGTTTCAGACACTAGCATAGCAGGTCGGTCAGAGGGTCCCACACGTGGGAGAAACTTCCTGGAATTTTGGCACTCAATCCACTTGCCAACAATTTCACAGCTTCAATCGAACTTGTTAAGATGGTCCAGAAAAGGAGCTGTGAAGTGATTGCCACAAACAGCGAATGCAAAGAAAGACAACTTGTCCTCACTTGCCAGCCAAAGAAATTTTATCATTTCAGTTAACATATGGAAAGAAACAAACTTTTGTAAATTCAAGAAGAAGCTGGAAATAGTTCAGCTCAACGCATTGCAAAGACACTTACAGGAACCTTTATCTTATAGCACTGTTGCTTTACACGTCAAAGTAGAGGCAGCCATGCCAACTCTCTCGTTGGCCCTTAGTAGTGATGGAGTCATCCATTTTTAGTTTTAATTTTGCTTTTCAAAGTTAATGATGTTTCGATTTGGAATAATCATAACACGTTTTAAGTTACAATGATGAAGATAGATAAAGGAGATTTCGATGTATTAAGCATTCATCTTCTAGTAAGTTACCTCAATCTTTATCAACCGTCATTTTTTAGTTGAAAGAGAAGAAAAAGAAGAGGAACACCAGGAACAAAACATCAGCATTGGTGGTCCAGCTGAAGGATGCAGACAAGTTCCTGAATGTTCACATGTTCATTGTATTAATTAAACTTTGAGATTTCTTCAATATGACAATTTGTGGGAATAGGCAACTTCTTCATTAAGAAATCAAAATGATGTAGCTTGCATAACATGCTTTTAAGTTACGTAATTATTTATCTGGACAAATTTAATTACAAAAACTTCCGGATCATGTTTGTGTAGATACCAAGTCTCACTAGGGAACCCAACCATCAAAAAGCATTACGAGGATTGAAGATAGAAGTCAGATATGTATGCTACTCAACTTACAATACAAGTCTACTAATCACCTAATCTTTAAATGTGATTATACTGGTATCATTCGGAGCATAATGCTACAAGTAATGAGATTGCAATATCCTCAACATGTGTGAGACTCAACATGCTAGTTTGGGCGATAAACTTTTCAGAAACAAGGATGGAGACCATACCGATTTGAGTTTAGCTATAAGTTGATAGTTTACTCTATTTGAAGAGAAAAGAACCGGATTCGATATAACTAGCTCATTTTGTTCGTTACTGGATAGGAAGATTTTACAAACTCATGCCTAAGAGAAAATGTACGCAGTGTTGATAAGAAGATGGAGTCTGGCTTTAGATTGATACTGTTGTAAGTCTACAGATGAAAATGTATTGGTTTTCGTGTTTTGACTTTGTTGTAATTGTCTCTTTCTATCTAGACCTTGTTATTGTAAATGACATTCTATTGAACATAACTCTGTTGGAGTTAATGAATTTTTCTTTCTTTTTTTTAAGAAAAAGAAGAAACCAATAGTATACCAAATTACTAAATAAATTGGTCTTTAGAAAATCCACAATTTCAATTTTATTTTCAATTAAAAAGTAATAATCCAAGTTCATGAGCAGTGTTCCGAATTTCGTACCGTACCGGTCGAAATCCGGAACCGGTACGGGTTGAAGTTGTACCGGGAATAAATTCCGGTCGGTACCGGTCGATTCCGGTAGGTACCGGCCAGTACCGGCCGGAACCACTAGTACCGGCGAAATTAGGGACCATTTCGCAAAAAAAAAAGGGAGGGACTGTTTTGCAAAAACCGAAAATAAAACCCTAAAATCTACCCGCAGCCTCCCCCCTCCAACCTTGCTTCTGGAGTCTTCGGTCTTCCTCTCTTCTTCGGTTTCTCCTTCTTCTCCTCGCCGTCGCCGCT
>JANKOD010000007.1:11445480-11456179 GCA_026284645.1 Erythroxylum acuminatum | reverse complement strand
TACATGGTTATTCACAAGAAATTGATAGTAACAAGTTCTTTCTTTGGTAAACTGTGCTTTATCCAGCTTCAATGAACTATACAAATGAGAGCAGCCCTTATGCTTGTAACAGGAAAATTAGTAACAATGTTATGCTAGAATCTGATCATGAATGCCTGGAGCCGACTGGTCAACTTCATGATAATTAGTTTACACAAGTAGAAAACCCTGACTAGAGCAATTATATCTATGATCTTCATAGCAATGTTGTAGCATAGGTATAATTGCCTCTAGGCTGTGATATTTTGATCCAATTGTAAAATATGTTAATATTTTATTAAAGGGAGTGGTCCGACCGGTAAAGCTTGCCTTTTACCGTTTTACGTCTACCAATTCAAAAGTCTTGCTTACGAGTTGCAGTTTAGTCATGGTTTCACTTTAGTGACTCAAAAATTGACCAACCACGAGTGGTGATATTGATATAAAGTTGTTTGTATTTAAAAATAATATCTTACTTATGAGAATCTATGTAGGTCAATAAGTAATTATTTTTTAAAATATAATTAATTTGAAAGAGATATATTCTAATTAATCTTAATTATTAGCTTTAAGAATAATAAAAATCGATGAAAAAGAATGACACAGTCAAACGTTTGTATTTAATTCAGTAAATTAACTTCTAAGTCCAGCAATAGAAAGCTTAAGCAATTTTTCAATTTCATATTTGACATTTAATATAGTAATAAATAATAAATGAGTATGCACAACATTCTATAATCAAAACAAAAATTAAATAATAAACATAAATCAGATCTCACAGTATAATACTTTCAAAGGGTTTAGTATTCTTCATGAGTATGAACAAGACAAAAGAAGAAAGAAAAGAAAGGGAGAGGTTGAGAGGCAGCTACATCTCTCAAACTTAAGGTTACGAATGCCGTATTGGATTGGTTATCAAATTTAATTTTGACAGAGTACAATACTTATATTAGTTAATATCAGGTATTATTTTGGATAAATTTTTAAAATTTTAAAATAGTCTCTAAATTTTTTAACATTGTAAAATAGTCCCTTAATATATTGTACTATATAAATTTTAAATTTACATCATTCTCAAAAAATCATAATAATATAAGTTTGAGTAACAACTGTCTCTCTGTTTTTATTAATATTAATTTTTATATATTTCATATACAAATAATAGTCAAAATTAATATAAGAAAGAGATCGATTAAGTATCTTATAGATATAAAACTAAGAATAATGCAAAGTAATAAAAATAATATATGTCCATAACTATATAATTATGGCAACAAGAGTTCATGATTATGTTATATAAGAGATGATTATATACTAAATATGGAGAAAATGACATTTTTAAGTTGGTGAGAGCTAGGTAGAGAAAAATAAGAGACTTAGATCAAGTTTGTTATATAAGAGATGAAGAGGGACGGGTACTTGTGACTGAAAATGACATCAAGAAAAGATGACAGAAGTACTTTTATAGCCTTTTTTAATGAACGCATGGAGAACAATATATCATTAGGTGATCTTACTATTGAAGGGCAATAGGGCCCGATGAAATACTCATTGAAGTGTGGAAGAGCCTAAGTGAAGACATTTTTACTAGGCTAGCCAAGCTTTGTAGTGTGATCTTTAAGACCACCAAAATGTTGGAAGAGTGGAGACTAAATATGTTAATTCCTCTACACAAGAACAAATAGGACATCAAAATTGTAACAACTATAGAGAAATCAAATTACTTAATTATACCATGAATTTGTGGAAGAAGGTAATTGAGAAGAAAGTGAGAAAGGAGGCTTAAATCTAGGAGAACCAATTTGACTTCATGCCAAAAAGGTCCACGATAGAAACGTTACATCTCTTAAGAAGATTAATAGAGTATTACAACGAAATCCAGAGTAATGTACACTTGGTTTTTATTAATTTAGAGAAGGTATATAACAAGGTATATATGGAAATCTTATATAGGTGTTTAGAGGCTAAGGGTGTTCCTTTGTCTTATATACAGGTTAATAGGGATATGTATAAAAGGATAAAAACTAGAGTATGGACGATAGGAGGAGATATAGAAATTTTTTGTATTGATATTAAGCTACACTAAAGCTCCTCATTGAGCTCTTTTCTATTTGCAATAGTGATGGATGAGATCACAAGAAAATTCAAGAGGATGTGCCTTGATGTATGTTGTTTGTTGACGATATTGTCTTAATGGATGAGAAAAAAGAGGATGTCAATATTAAGCTAGAACGTTGGAGGGATAAGTTAGAGTTAAAGGAATTTAAATTGAGTAGTATTAAGACTGAGTACTTAAAGTGTATCTTTTTAGGTTATAAGGTGGACCCTAATATGGATGTAAAGATCGGTTCATAAGTTATTCCATAGAAAGAGTGATTTAAGTACCTAATGTCTATCATTCAAAGTAATGGAGAGATCAATGAGATATAGTCTATTGTATGAGATTATGGTAGCTTAAATGGAGAAATGCATTAGAATTTTTATGAGATAAGAAGATACCACTCAAGCTCAAAGGTAAATTATATTATTTAGCGATTAGGCTGACAATGCTATATGGAGAGTGTTGACCTATCAAACAAGTGCATAGTCGTAATAAGCTAATGGTGGTGGAGATAAAGATGCTCCATTGGATGTATAACCTTACTAGAGCAGATAAAGTCAAGAATGTATTAGTAAGAGACCAATTAAATGTGGCCAGTATTAATGATAAATTAAGAGAGACAAGACTTAGGTGGTTCGGACACATTAAAAAGAGACACACTAACACTCTAGTGAGAAGATGTAAGAAATAATACTTAGAGACTGTAAAAGGAAAAAAAGAAAGGCAGCCTAAGAAGAGTTTTAATTACTCTCAAACGTTTGGTTTCCCATTTATTATTATCAATCAATTGTTATTTTTTTAAAACAAAATGATATATATGGCTTTGCTGAAACTTACGTACCGAGGACATGAGCCGCAATATAAAACTTTGACATATTAGGAAACAGATAAAGGATCTCATATAGAGAGAATTTTATTGTTCTCTTACGCTGCGTATGGCTACCGTGATCCATATGTTGAGACGGAATGAAACAAAAATTTGAAGATAGAACAGAACAAAAATTGGAGACAGTGAGGTGTTTGGTGTGATGAACAAAACAGATAAAACTGTGTTCGTCTCGATGACAAAAAATGTGTTTAGTTGCAGTTAATAGAACATAAAAAACAGTGTCTGTGATTAAAGTACCCCTACAGTATAATATGATTGGAAATATATAATTCCTTGATTATTTTAAAATGAATGATTTTTATTAGTAAAAAAGTTAACACATAATAATAATAATAATAATAACAACAACAACAACAACAACAACAACAATAAGAATAACAAGAAGAAGAAGAAGAAGAAGAAGAAGAAGAAGAAGAAGAAGAAGAGGAATTATAATAGTAGTAATAATAATAGTAATAATTATTATAATGTAGATATTAATGACTATAATGAATATTTTAGTCTTTTTGTTAACTATTCCTTTGTCATTCCGAGTTTACGTTTTCAAAACAAACATTGGTATAGAAATTCTTTAGCAACAAACCAAACTAAGTAATACTTATTCCATTATATTCCTAATCTATTTTATTCTTAAGAGTAACCATTCAATTCCTTATCTATTTCAGCAGGTGAACCAAACACCCTGTTACTGTTAGTAACTTTCCTTAACTTGATCTGTTCCTTTATATGTAACTTCTAGAGTATGCCAAATTTTATGAACCATTTCACATATACAAACTCTATTGAATTTGCTTCTTCCTAATGCACAAAACAAAAATGTAAACGACTCTGTTATTCAAGAAAATTAATCTTTTATCTTAAGGATCTCATTCATCTTTTAACTTGGGAACTTTTTTATCATCTATAATTTTAGTAGGAATTTTTTATCATCTTTTAACATGTTGTTTTAAGCTTCCTTGAATCTCGAAGATGACGTGTATGCCGATAGAGGCGGGAGCGATGTCACAACGGTCTATAAAGGATTAGGGAGATCGGTTCTTTTGGAAAATTCGTCAATTCCACAAACCTCGTCTGGACATTCACATATGCATTAATATCCAGTTTTGGTTCGTTTAACGATTTTCTAATATGACATTATCTAAGTTCTATACTAATTATGTTTTAGGTAAACCGGTTCGTACTAGTAGTTCATCTGGAGAGTTAGTCTTCCATACTAAATCTAACAACTCATTCACTATATCCTCTACAAGTTTAGCTATAGCGGAAATGCTGTTGCAAGAAGGTGTTAAAAACCCTACACCTGAGGGAAGAAGTATCACTGTTTCAATTGGTGCATTTGAACATGCCAGGACCCTTCTCGGGAATCCAAACATCGGGGACTCATTTACCTTTACCGACTCTCAAGTCACATGGATTCAAGAAAATAATTATATCATTATAATTTATCGATGCAATACACTAGACTCAACTTTAAAGTTGATTTATTGTTGTATCTGTAAAAATTTGTCAAACAACCTCCCTACTAGTTAGGGGTCAACCTGCGTCCTATTGAGTGTCGGCTATTATTGTTCTTGTTCTATGACTTTAACAATTGTTAACCTTATATTTTGTCGTTTGTACTTGAATATGATATTCAACAAATCGCCTTATTTCCTTTTTCATATATTGTGTAAAATATTGAATTCAAATTCTTATATTTCTAAAAAATTCAATAAACAATGAGTTTCAGGTAGAAATATGGGATCAAAGAGACAACATGAGGTAATGCGGCGCAGGTTCAGAAGCATGTTCGGAGGTACTTACTGTGAAAGTGGACCGTCACAATTTACAGCTGGCATTGGATCACCTCCTGCCCCTCCAGGACCTACAGTTGCAGATGAGGCATCACCTGCTCCTCGTCATGCTACACCATCCCCAACTCATACATCATCCACTACCCCTTTATCGGATGGAGGAGACGACCGCCAGCTTGGAGCTAAGGGACCTGATGGAAGAAAGTACATAACAATTGTCAATAATATGTAAGTGAAATCACATTAAATGCTATATGTTTTTAATTAAGTTATAGGTTTATCGGTTTTTTCATGGTATAAAATTACTTCTTATATTAGGTTGATTCCGTCTGGACCGTGTTATAGAAATATGACATCTAAATTTAAGGAAAAGATTGATCCTGAGGGTTATATGTGGAAGAATATCTCTCAGGCCACAAAAGGATTTTACTTTCAGGAGTTTAAGGTACAATAAATTTTTTTGCTTTTTATATTAATTTGTATACATTAATTAGATAAATATTATTACATTATAGTAATTCAATTTTTTCTTTTTATTTCAGAAAGAATTTTTCTGATATTCTGGTTTCGACGCAATCATACATAAAGTATAGGATAGGCGAGCTTGTACACGTTATCGCGATTTTATTAGTGCGATACATAAGGCTGGTATACGACCGCCTTATATTTTGGAACAAATATGGAGTCATTGGCAGGAGTATTGGACATCACCAGAGGCAATGTCTATCTTAGGGCGTAACTCCACCAATAAACGTGGAGGCCCGGGGGGAGAGAGTCTTCTCGTACATACGGGAGGATCAATTACCTACCATGAGCATGCAGAGAGACTTGTAAGTATCTAAACTTGACACTTATATTGTAAATGTTTTACTTTGCTGTATTTCAATTTAAATTGATGAGTGAATGTTGAAATAAAAATATGTGTATTATGGATAATGATAATGATATAAATGTCTAGTGTCGTATATAGCTGTGTTGAGTTATTTTATTTGTTTAACAGGGGGAAATATCATAAAAATAGAGGAAACTCTGCCGAAATTTTTATAAAATCTAGTTCACACCTAACATTTTAGGTTAAATATGTAGGAAAAGTATATGGGCATGAGGCCTACACCTACTTAGGTGTTTTTGCACACTTACACGAAGAAGCATGATAGTGTGACATTCGTCAACAGCCGATGTAGAGAACTGAATGTATGTGAAATTAATGCTTTATTATTATTTCTTACTAATATAAACATTGCTTCCTAATATGACCAAATAAACAAACCATTCAGCGACAGTCTCAGGAGGATCTTCGGGCTAGGTTCATTTGCGAACACATGTTATTCATAATCCTTCACGTTCAGTACGGCAGCATCTAGTAGACAGTCGCAAACCAATCAATTCAATCGGCTTCAGACCACAGTGGACACATTAATGGACGTCATAGCTCAGCTTAGACATAAGGTGGATGAGTTGAAGGCTAGGGGTAGCACCTTAGAACACCGGCGGTCACCAGGACATTAAGATTGTTGTAGTCATTTGCTTTGAATTACAAAGACTTATTATATACACTATAATGTTTTTATTATCAATTAAGATAATTTTAACTTTATATCATCATTTAGCTTTTTGTTTAAACAAATTAAATATATAAACAGATTCATAATTGTTGAAATTTAAACAAATAAAATTATTATGCACAGATAATTCATAACTATTAAAATTATGCATTTATCATAAGATCATGAAATAAAATTTAATGTCGAATTTTAAAAAAATCTCTTAATTTTATTTACCGACGAAATATAAAAAGACCGTCTCAAAAAGCACTATACTTACCGACGGAACACCTTAAACCATCGGTAAATTGTATAATATTTACTGACCGTTCTTCTTTTTCCGTTAGTAATATTGAAACCTTTGTGACTATCTGAACTACGGTTTACTGAACGTTCTTCTTTTTCTATCGACAAATGTACCGACGAAAAAAACCTTCCATCGGTAAAATTTACCGACGGTTATGTATGTCCGTCTGTATACTTTACCGATGGACGGATACATAAAAAGTCCGTCGTTAAATTTACCTACGAAAGTATTAATGACGCCGTTGTCCGTCTTTTTATTCCGTCAAAAATTTATATTACTGACAGTACATCCGTTTTCCAGTAGTTTTTTCCGTTGGTAAACTACAGATTTCTTGTAATGGAACCATTTGAAACATTTTCTCATAAATCAATATTTTCGGTCATTTAGAAAAATTTCATCCTTATTTTCTAATAAAGAAAGTCATTTCCCCAAAAAGGGAGGAGGGGTCTACTAATGTTTTGTCTCTCTTAGTTAAAGGATGATCATAATGCTCTTAAATATTCTATTATAATCTTTGCTATATGATTTCATTTGAAATACTAGCCTTTATAGATCGCCTCTGATATTACTTGTTATTACCTATTGGCATTCAAAGGAGGAGGGGGTGAATCGGGGGTTTTCAAGAATTTAATTAAAAGCTATTATTTTATAAATCAATGACCATAAACTATAAAAAATGCAACTACAAAATAAAGATAAAGGATTTAACAATGCTTGTTCAAGGAGGTCAGCCCCTCGACGAAGCCCACCACCCCAGCCAGATGTTCCTACTGGACGAAGGTGATTGGTTCTACTCCTCCAAATGGCATGATCTTCACTCCTTCGACACACACACTGTTTTCCGCTCATCCTTCGACAAGGGCAATGGCATTGTTTCTATTCTCGCTTTTCCCTCTTCTAGACCCACACCCATCATTGCCAGCTTCGGTGAAGGTAACAGCTAGTTTTATTGTTTCGATAACAGTTCCCAGGTGCGCACTCTCACTTTGTGCTTCTTAAGATGTTTCTTTTGGTTCGTAAGTTGTTTCTGTTTTAAGCCATCTCCCTTAAGTTGCGCCCGTATGTTTGTGTTGGTAATGGGTGTTTATTTCTATAGTCTGGAGTTTTGTTATGTACTAGTTGATGATCCTTAGTTACTGAGGGGGATGTAGCTCGTGGGTATCTAGCTTAGACAAAGTTTTTGCGGTCACGAGCACATGACAAATCTAGTTCCATTTACTCCCATCCTCTGTAAAAGGGGCTGGGTTCTCCTTAATCATCAGCGTTCCTTAACTGAACAGGGCTCATCCAGTTTTTCTTGTCGCTAGAGTCCTTCTCCTTCATTTCACCCTTTTCATTGTCCCAAAACCTTTCCACAAAACATCAAATCTAGAAACGTTGTCAGAGACATCTCCGATCACCGACAACTCCTTAAGTAAGTCGCTGACAGTCTTAGGATCAAAAGTTGGCCTGAAAGCCAAGCTCATGGATGGATTTCCACGGAGCAGTAACGTTAGACCTCGCTAGCGTTGGTCCTCGCTATTGACGGAACCAGCGTGGGATGGATCTGTAGCTCTTGTTAGTTCTAACACGCCATTGTTCGGAGACGACGAGGGTCAATGGTTTTGCTCGTTCTGGACAAACATCTTTCACTGTCGTATAGCGTCTGACACACCAAAAGTCCCCTCCGTTACCCTCCTTGAGCCGCCTGACAAGTCTACTAAGGACAACCCCCTTGGTTGTTTTTTTTTCCTATTAACTTGACTCTGCAACCTTTTGCAAAAGCCTTCTACAGCAGAATCAACGGCTGTGGCTTTCTGGAAAACAAAGCTTTGACAAGCGTGGTTTGTTGTTATTTCTTTTTCCAATTGGTCCAAGGTTCTTGCGTGGGCATTGATTCCTTAAATTGTTTACCTACGTGCCCTTCCCTTATACGAATTCAATCTTTCATGCCTGGATTAAATGATCACTGCTGAAGATCTGTCACTGCCTTCTATTTATTAAAAGTAGTACTTTTCTTACAATTGTTAGTTGTTTGGTGCTAGTATTATTTTCTTATTATATTCTTAGTAGTTTATTATTATTTTATTATAATAACAATTATTATTGTTAGTATTATTCAATGATTTTTTCCCTTTTATTGAGTTTCTTATTCGCTTTAGTTTTATCATTATTATCTTTAGTATTATTATTATTATTTGTTGTGATCATTACAGATTATTCTTATTTTATTTACTTAAAATTCTTGCTATACATCATGATTTTTCTGTCGTATCTGCATGTGGGTCTACAGGAAACAGTCTCTCTATTATGTAGGGGTAAGGCTGTGTGTACTATCAGACCTCCCCAGACCACGTTTCACTGCGGGACTTCGGACTGGGTGTGATGATGATGATAATGATGATGAGTAAGGGAAGAGAAAGGCAAACCAACTTAAATAATTCTTACTTACGTCCACTCCTAAAACTTTTCTTAGATTTCCACTATAATTCTTCTCTCAAAGCGAAGAATAACATTTATACAATGTCTTACTTTGGCAAAGAGGAATCACTTTTTTAATTTTTCTTCAACGTGAGGAAGAACCTCAAAATCACTTTAAGAACTCCCAATACAATGAATGAAAACCGTAATAAGAGCTTACGACTCAACCTTGCTCACTTGATTATTTTGAAAATCTTAAAAAGGCTAATACACTGAAAATAAGATAATGAACGCTTAAATGATTGAAAAGTACTTAGAAATGTGTGTAAAAGGCACTTAAATACTTTTTGACAACAAAAATAATGGGAAAATAACTATTTATAGTGTTGGAACAAAGAAGAAAGTTTTGCAACAGTTATTTGTAGACTACTAGTCTACTAACATAGCATACTGCTTTACTTTATGAAGAAGTCTAATGTATCTTTTTATAAGATTAATTGTAGCTATGTATCCGAATTAATTGTCACATGCATTTAATTTTTGAAGTCTTTTACTATAGTTATGAAAAACCAACAATGATAGGAATGTTTTAAGCAAAGTATATATGTATTAATTTTTTTTTGTATCAATGTCTGACTCCAAAATATGACTTGAGATATGATCTATACATCAAAACTTAAGTTTTAGATTTTAATATTTAAAAGAAGAAAGTTCATATTTAAAATAGAATAATCTGTTATTATTTATTATCATTTGTTATATACAATTGAAAAAAATTCAATAAAATCTTTTCCAACATGTTTTTATCATCCTCCATAATTATACATTAATAACTTATTTAAGCATATCTACATCAATTATATTCTCTATTTACTTCAATATACAAGCTGAAAAATATTTTTTCAAAACAAACGTATTCAAACTGGAAGTTCATTCAATACGTGTGAAAAATAATAATTTCTAAGTTTATCATTTTAAAAGAAATTAAACTAAAAAAGAGTAAGTCAATGATCAATAGGAATATTATGTAAATGTATTCTATGGAGGAACTTGTTGAGTTTTTGGCTCCTTTGTTGTCCCGTATTGGTTGGGGACAACAATTGGGGTAAAGCTCTTGCGTATATAAGGAAGTTGCTACCTCCTTAGTTAATGTATCAATATAAAGTCAAAGATTTGTGTGACAAATTTGACTTTAGTTAAATTCTTCTTTTGAGGTGAGAGTTAGAGAGTTTGTTGTGGGTATTTCTTTGTGGGTGTGTTAGTGTATTAGGGGATTGGGTGCGAGGAAAGATTGTGTGATTGTAAGAATTTTTCACATAGTGGATTTTCTTTTCGGTGCCCGTGGTTTTTCTCCAGTTTAGGAGTTTCTACGTAAATTCTCTTGTGTTGTTAATATTTCTTTATTTTCTGATATTTTTGTCCATCAAATATCCTTGGGTGTGGGTTCAGGAGGTCTAAATTTCCAACAATTAGTATCAGAGCTAAGGTGTGTGTTTTTCTTGAAAATTCTAAGTATGCTCTGTGGTCGCAGTTTTGACTGATCTTCCACATCAAAAAAGATTTTCTTAAGAAGGTTCATTTGGTGCGGTGGAGTTTTGGTGTGGTAGTGTGGTAGTACATGTCTAGAAAAGTTTTGGCTAAGGAAAG
>JANKOD010000007.1:11412391-11436444 GCA_026284645.1 Erythroxylum acuminatum | reverse complement strand
AACAATAAGGACCAAACAGGTTTTAACTTAAAGTTTTATTTTTAATAAAAACCACAACTAAAAACAAGAAAAAAAAATGAAAACAAACACCCCCTTAGTTTTTCCTAATTTGTATTATCCATTGTAATAAAAAAAACTTAGAGGAAGGGCTAGCATGGAAGCATATGATTATGATCCTTCAAATCCAAGCAAGCCTTTAAAAAAAGAATCATAGCTAAGAGCTTGGCTCTGCTGCAAGCAAAGTAAATGAAGCCAGTCAGACATCTTGTCCTTAGGGTCTTTGATGGTTGTTATCTTGGCTTTTCAAGTTTTGGAATTGTCCCAAGATACTTTCTTACCATTTTAACATTAGTCCATGTCCTTCCTAGACTTTCGAGAGTATTAATAATATTAATTAATCTTGTATACATATTAGATATATATATACTCTTATGATGTTTAATTTGAAATAATTTATATCGCACGTATAGATATTTTATTGAATTCATTGATACCTAATTTATAAAATAGTACGTGAATGGCTTTTAACTTTCAAAGAAATGAGTCCCTTATTTTGTTCTCATACTTCCTTAAGTTTGAGAACTTTTATATGATCTATGACTTTGGTGGAGATAACTTACCATTTGAAATAAATTTTCACAAGTCAACAAACTGCATTTTAGTTTCGTAATAAAGATAGTCATTATCATCAAAAGACTGGGCGGTATTAATATTTTGTCCCTCTTAATTAGATGATGATGCACCTAAACATGTTATTATAATGTTCACTCTAAAATTTTGTTTGAAATATTAATAAAGAGACTTACTCTCATACGACTTATTGATCCTTAATAATACCCAAGAAGAAGGGTGAATTAAATGTTAGTGAATTTAAACAACTACTATTTATCTAGTCGATGCAATTTAACAAAGATCAACATATAATGATATAAAGAGATAATTCAATATAAATCAATCACTTAATCAACAAGTAATTTAAGACTTGTAGGAAAGAAGATTGAAGAGCTAATTTTATACTAGTTCGACAAATAATCTTTACTTGCGTCTACTTTTTAAGACATTTCTTGAAATTTTATTAAGACTCTTCTTTCAATAAGATTAAAATGAACCTTCTTAAAATCAATCTTGTATGTCTTTTGATAAAAAGTAACTCTTATTACAATCTTTCTTCACGGTGAAGAGTAAATCTAACTCACAAATAAATTTAACAACTCAAAAAGACCCTTACTTGGTCACTTTAATAACTTTAAAGCATAATTTTTGAAAATTTCTTTGAAGTGTGTTTATAGAACACATAAATAATTTTTATGTTGAGACCAATAAAAAACATGTTTTTATAACCTTTGGGACTCAATATAGTAATCATAACCAAAAACCAAATGAATTACAAAACATTAGTTGATCTACGTTACACATTCATCGACCAATATGCCTTAATAAAAACAAATAGTGATTGTAAATTTTGATCAACCAGTGTAACATATTAGTCAACTAATATACATTCTATTGATCGACTAATATATTAACCAATATTGCTATAAAATCTCAATACACATTTTTACAACTTTAACATACATCCGTCAATCTCTAACCTATATTTCTAGACCAATGCACCTAAACTCTTGTTTCTAACATCTTCAATTCATCAAACAAATAATTCTTAATGAAACTTTAACTCATACACTTCTCAATTTATACCCCAACAAATATCAAGAGGGGTTTTCTAGGAATTAAAAAAAACTTAGTTAAAATGATAATAAATATTAGAGCAATCAAGTAGGAAGTACAATGATAATTACATTTTCATTTATGGCCTTTTTGTACCTGGATTTTCTTTGATATTGATTTTATCTCTCTCAAGTAAATTGGATTCTTACTTTTCCTTATTGTTTAATGAGATTGCTCTTGATTTATGAACGATTAAAATATCTTTTTCTTTCCTTTCATTCAAAAAAAAAACAAAGTCATTAATAATATTTTATTTTTGTTATTAAAAATAAAATAAAACCTTCTTAATTTAACAAAATGTTTACTTTTTTTTTTTGACAAAAGAGAGAAAGTAACAACGATAAGAAAAGGCTAAATCTATCCCAAGCCAACAGGCTTACCCATTACACCCAGATCCTACGAGCCTTTCCCTATCAGAAGTCTCATAACAAGATTGCTCAAAACGTAAAATATCACTTAAACAAGAAGTGATAGTGTCCCATTGATGAAGGTTTGCATGTGATAAGGCTACCCTCGCCAAAGAATGAGCCGCCTTATTAGCAATCCTACGCGTCCATTGGAAGGACAGATGGAGGAAATGTCGCTTAAGATCATGACAATCATAAGCCAACATACCGATCTCCGAAGAATTAAACGAGAGAGATGTGATTGCCTGAATCGCCTGTAAACAATCCGATTCTACTATAACATGATCAATATGTTTGTTTTTCAACCACGAGAGTGCCTCCCGTATCGACATTAGTTCGGCGATAACTGGATCCAACAAGGACGCAGAATGACCCGAGAACGCAGCAACAAAACTACCCCTTGAGTCTCGAAGTACCACACCAAAGCTTGTCCTTTTCTGTTCTTTAAAGATGGCAGCGTCAACATTGCATTTGAGAAATCCATTCGGTGGTTTACACCAGCCTGATGTACTAGGAGGAACCCCATTATCTGGTATAGTGACCCTCACAAAGCATCGTCGTGCATCCTGCCAAGATTTAAGAAAAGTATCCGCAAAACTGACGATCGTGCTTGGGTGGGACGTCTTACCTTGCCAGACTCGAAGATTCTGGTGATACCAAATGCTCCATAGAAGAGTTAGCACACGGGTTAACATGGGTACCGGCATGATCTCAAGTATGTACCCCAGCATATCGTTAATCCCCTGACTCGGAATATGCAAATTCGCTAGCCTCCAACTGTCTTTTGCGATATTGCAATCCAGAAGCACATGAGTTAGATTTTCTTCATTACCGCAGACATCACAATCAGGAAGGAGTGTAATGCCCTTTGTCTGTAGACGCGCTTTACAAGGTAAAAATTCCCGAAAACACCACCATGTGAAGTCTTTAACCTTCGGAGGGATGGGTTAATTCCACAATCGATTCCAAGATTTGCCCTCCAGAAAATTATTCTCGTCTGTGTGCAATTTACAAGCAAGTTGGTAACCAGATTTAACCGAGTATCGCCCATCCTTGTTGTGATGCCAAATCAATTGGTCTGGGGGCTTTGTAATCGCAATGGGGATTTTTTAGATTCGCTCCACATCCGACGGCGTGAGGGGCCCTTCAATCAGCTGCTCATCCCACCCTAATTTCGACTCCGTGAATAGTTCTCTTACTTTCATGTCTTCCAATTGTGGAATTGGAGGGGACAAGATAAAGAAATTATCTGCATCATTTATCCACGAGTCCTTGAAGACCCGAATAGAAGAACCATCACCCAATCTCCACCGAACTCCATGGACCAAAATGTCTTTTGCAGCAAATATACTGCGCCATATAAAACTTGCATTAGCTCTATCCTTTGCTTCCAGAAAATTACCTGTGGGGAAATACCTCGCTTTGAAAATTTTGCTAGGGAGAGAGTCCGGAAAGGCCAAAAATCTCCAAGCTTGTTTACATAGCATGGCAAGATTGAAGCAATGCAAATCCCGAAAACCCATACCCCCATATTTCTTGGGTACACAGAGACGGTCCCAACTCGCCCAATGAATAGTATTTCTGTTGTTTATGCTCGAGCCCCACCAAAAGGCATTCATTAATTTTTGTAATTCATCACATGTGCCTCGAGGAAGAAGAAAGACACTCATACAGTATGCAGGTAGCGCTTGGGCTACAGTCTTAATGACCACTTCCTTACCTGGTCTGGATAATAGCTTATTTTTCCAGCTCATAATCCGCTTACTGAGTCGATCCTTGACAAAAGCAAAAACATGTTTTTTCTGCCTCCCTATAAGTGATGGAAGACCCAAATAACGTCCATGGTCAAGAGGCGTACTTACGCCTAAAATAGATTCAACCACAAGCTTCTCAGATGTTTTAGTGTTAGAGCTAAACATGATACCTGATTTTTGATAATTAACCGCCTGCCCTGACGCTGCTTCATAGATCTCGAGAATTCTTTTGATATTCTGTCCCTCCCGTTCGTTAGCTCGGAAGAAAAGAAAGCTATCATCAGCGAAAAAAAGATGAGATACACTGGGGTTGCCTGGACAAATGATAGCTCCATGTATATCCCCTCGCTCCTCGTTTCTCCGTAGCAGAGCTGACAACCCTTCAGCACATAGTATGAAAAGATATGGAGACAACGAATCACCCTGCCTCAGACCTCGCTTAGGAATAATGAGGCCTACTTCAATTCCATTGAAAGTTACTGAATGCCTGACAGTAGTAACTAGTAACGCACACCATGACAAGTTCCACCCACTGTTTGTCAAACCCCAGTTTTAGTAAAATAAAACGTAAATAATCCCAATCCACTCGATCGTATGCTTTACTAATATCAATTTTAAGAGCTGCTTCGCCTATCTTTCCTTTTCCTTTGTTCTTCAGATAATGAATGATTTCAAAAGCCACCATTATGTTATCGATGACAAGCCGACCTGGGACAAACGCATACTGCATTGGAGAAATTATTCTAGGCAGAATGGTTTTAAGTCTGTTCGCAAGTACCTTGGCTATAAGCTTATAAATGACGTTGCACAAAGCGATTGGTCTAAGATCTTTCATGCAGCTCGGATTATCTTTTTTAGGGATCAGCACAATCAATGCGTCATTTAGAGTAGCGGGGAACTCCTTTTTCTCCATCCAATTGTGACAGTTATTAACTACATCTGTCCCCAAAATAAGCCAGCACTTTTGAAAAAATGCCGAGTTCAACCCGTCCGGCCCATGTGCTTTATCCGGATGCATGTCAAAGATCGCTCTCTTAAATTCCTCCATCTGGACTGGTGCCATAAGAAAGTCGTTGTCCACTTGATTCACCACGGATTTAATCGACTCAAAATGATGAAAACCCGTTCCTCTTGAGGCTGAAAAAAGCTGGGTAAAATAATTCATGATAACATTGCCAAGTCCTGTACTATCCGAAAATGTCTGCCCGTGATCATCAGTGAGCTCGAGAATATGATTTAATCGCTTCCTTTTTTAGGCCTGCGCGTGAAAGTACTTTGAATTAGCTTCCCCATATTGCATCCAAAAGACTTTTGAACGTTGTTTCCAGTGTATCTCCTCTTGGGCTAGCAATCGATTGAGGGCAGTACGCTGCAACTCCAATAAAGCATACTGATGTCACTGCCGCGCCACATTCATATTTCTCTTTAGTGTTTTAATCCTCTCCGAAAAGTTACTCCCCAAATGCTTTTGCCAATTTAGAAGATTATCGCCACATTTTCGAAGCTTGGGCAGAAGATGCATCTCACGATTGTCGACCCAAAAATCTGACACAAAAGCCATAAAGCCATCCTCCGTTAACCATTTGTTTTCAAATTTGAAACGCCGAGACCTCTTAACTTAAATCTATTTTTAATATAACAGTCTTTGGTTATGCCATATTGATATTGAATCTCACTAATCCTATTAGTAAGGGTCACATCAATTTTATTACAAATATCATAGTCTAAAACATACATTTTGTATCAAAGAAAATTATAGAAAAGTATACACATAAAGAAGCAAGTGTCTTATTGAAGGATAAATATGAGATTTGTACCTCAAGATTTCACAAAAGATTTAAGTGATTCTCTACTGTTATCTTTAATATTACTTTACACTCTAATATTAATAGAATGACAATAATTGCACAATTAAGATGTGAGAAAATGATGCCATAGATAACAATAAGGATTTACTTAGAATTTTTATGAAATGTTGAGGTACAAATTGCATATTTGACTAATATCTATGTAACCATAGACGGAGCTACATGGGGGCCCATAGTGCACTAGGCCCCCCAACATTTAAAAACATTAAATATTTTTATTTTTAATATATATATATATATATAAACACAAGGATGGAATTATTTGGAGCCCATTGGTATACTGGGCCCCTCAAGATTTTAAAAAATTAAATATTTGAGTCCTCCTATCTTAAACTTCTGACTCCATCACTATATGTAACTTGTCTTTAAAATTACATACTTATTTGTTGGGTCCTGGTTGCTCGGTTGTAATGTCGCATAGGCTAAATTAACAACCTAGTTAATAGGAGCTAACAAAAATCTTAACTTTTTTTTTTATGGTTTAGGGCTACTAGTATCAATTTGAAAGTGTTAAACTACAATGCACTACCATAGATAACGATATAGATGATGTAGACTAAAAGTTTGCGCTCATTGAGTGAATCTTTCACCACTATTGGCACCAATGTTGCAAGATGTTGAACTACTTTACATTGCAGCCTTGGTTAAAGAGAATAAGGCTAGTAAATTCAAAAGAAATACCAATCCAATTTGATGAGAAGTTACCTTCAAAGAATCTTGTCATAATGGTGAAGAAGCTGATATAAATTATAATATTATGGGGATCAATTAAATTTAACATAATAGTGATTATACATCCACGTCTGACTCAATTCTTTTAAGATCTACTCAAACCTTTTGTAATTCTCTTCCTTTCTTAGAAAAGTCTGATCCATAATAATGTTGGTCAATATATCTTCACAAATTAGAATCAAATTGTGCAACTTGATTGAGTAGCGGTTGACGTAGTTATAAAACTTAGAGAGATGCATCATCATTCTTTAAATTTAGCATATGTGTTTGTTGGGATAAATCATCAAGCTTTGAATCAATTCAACAAAGGAAATCTTTTGTGCTACAATATTTTCTATCTGTCAATTTAATATTTCTTTTGCTGGAGAAATAGGCATATGATTTCTTTGTGGATTCACATCTATTGATCGTTAATATAGTCTCATTAGATACCCCAATTGTCTTATTAGTCTGAGCCTCCAAAAATGGAAAATCTTCTTCATATGATCTCATTATCATACGAGGTAATAGTTTTGGGATCTCTTTAAGAATTGCAGAAATCACTAGGAGAGAGTATTTTAGTTCGATCCGGCGATCTTTTCCAACTACTTTCAACAGTTCACAAAGATCCTTTGATCTAGGCTCAGGATTCTTAAGACAAATCCAAGGTCTTGAGCCATAATCATCTTCATCATGTTTTGGTTATCGAAAACAATAAAGTTTGTTTTATTGGTAATATCTAATTAATTATAATTATTACTAAATAAGAAATTGGATATAAATTCATTTTAATTTAATCTCCATTGTAATATTTATTGATAAACTTAATGATAATTCATGTTGAAAATTCTCAATTAAATAAACGAATTTACTCTTCAAAAATAATTTCATTCAATAAATAACTAAATTTTATTGATTTTTGAAACACTTTTATTTTTAAAAATTTTAAACAAATTAAATATTTTTGTTGCTTACCTAAATTATAATAGTCATATATTTATAATAGTCATATATTTATAATTTGTTATTTCTTTATTTAGTATTAAAAAATGTTTAAAATGAATTATAATTGTGAAAAAAATTATTTTTATGAATTTATTAATTTTTAGTTAAAATAATAGTGAAAAACACACGTGATAAGCTTTTGTTGCCTAAATAGTTAGTTATAAGGGTGATTGATAATTAACAAATTATAAAAATGATTTGTGTCAAATAAATAGATTTATAAATTTTATAAATTTATCATATTTATATATTATTTATATTAAAATATAATTTTTATATTAATTTTTAAATACAGTATTTTATGATTTTTCTTTATTATATTTTATGATTTTTCTTTATTATACAATAATTCTAGTAAATAAAATGATTGATTACTTTCTTGTATTTATACATAAATAATAATTAACTAAATTGACTTTTATTATTAATAAAAAGTCATAAAATTTGTATTATTTTATAATATCTACATATTATTAATTATAGTACAAAACCTATATTTAGCATGCAATATTAATTCATTTTTCACGTCCCGTTAGCCTATTAAGTTTGGTGCTTGATAAGTTAAATTATTTGTAGATGATTATGGGATGATTTGGATTTAATTTGACTTATTTCCTTATGGATTTGAAGTTTTATGCAGTTAATTCTCTCACATTCCAATTGTGTTGCTTGATATGTACAAATGGTAGATTGTGGGGTAAAAGGCATAACTTTCCTTGTGGATGCCGGATCAAAGCTACTCAAGGATGATTTCAAAGAGAATTCCGAGCTCTACAATTTTTGAAAAGACTCCGAGAAGAAATTTTGTCAAATGGAAGGTTAAAGACTTGAAATTGATGGATTAGGGCATGCCCGTTTAACGAACACTCATGTCCGTTTAACGAACATCACCTGGCAGAAGGAACCTCCAGACCCGAAAAGGTCCGTTTAAAAGACACTCATGTCCGTTTAACGAACATCATTTGGCAAGATGAACTTCCAAACCCGAGAAGGTCCGTTTAACGGGCACTCACGTCCGTTTAACGGACATCACCTGGCAACACACTATTTCAGACTCGAGAAGGTCCGTTAAATGAGCATGCATGTCCGTTTAATAGACATTGGCGGCCAGCACGACCTGTTTTCTCCTGTTTAGAAAAATTAGGTTTCTTGGGACAAGAGGATTATAAATACTCACTGTTTAGACCTAAAAAGGGGGGCTAGAAAGTGAAAACAAGGTTAGTACATTTGGGAGGCACAAAATAAGAGGAAGATAGAAAATTTTGGGGATTTCTCCAAGGATTGGGAGCTACATTCTCTTATGTTTTTGTTACTTTCTCTCTCTACTCTTCTTAAATGCTAAGCATCCTTATGTGTGTGATTTTTGTTGCAATGTTCTGGAACTAAACCTCATTTAAGGTGAGGGATGTAGCCCATTTGGGAGATGATTTGTATGATATGGATTGTTGAATGTTAAATGAAAATTTCTAGGTTATGTTTGTCTTCCTTGAATCTCACTGTTGTTTATATGTTTGATTTCTATAGATGCAATTTTAGGAAACATATGATGTATTGAAGAGTGAAATATGATTCATGCTATAGGAAGATGAACACTTTAGACTTAGAGGTAGAGATATCCTAAGCTAGGATGAGAACTTATGGTTGCTTATTCTTCATGGATTTGGTTAGTAAGTTTACACATCAAGAGATGGTGTTCTTCTAGTTGGGTACTCTTGTATGCTTTGAAAAGAGATATGGATAAAGTTGTGCAACTGTTTTCATAACTTAACATTCAATCAATTTCATATTGTATGAGTCAATCTTTTGAATTGGTGAACCCCAATCCCTAATTCCAAACCTTTGATTTACCCTTTTGCTATTTTCTTGTTTAGTACTTACAATTTATTGTTCACCCAACTCCTATCACATTTCAGAATTTTCTGTTGATAACATGAAAATAATTAGAATTAATTTGGTAGTGAATAAATTGGTCATTTAGGGAGACGACTTTGGAATATTCAGTGTCTGGATATTAGAACAACTTTGTGCACTTGCAGAAAATTATCGATCAGTGCTAGTACTAATTAATTCTTGTGTCTATCAATCTGCTAGAGTAAGTGTAAATATTGATTTTGTCTTATCAACGCATTTGATTTAACTCTAGTGTTGAATATTTACTACTTTTAATTAATTGTTTATAATCTGTTATTTAATTTTAGATCATTTTATTTATTAGGAGTATTAACATAAAGAAAGACTTAAAAGTATTATTAATTTATTAAAAATTAACTTAATAATATATTAAAATATAGTAATTTTAGTAAAAGGAACAATATACAATTATGATAAAATAATAATTTTATTAATCGATAAAATTGATTATTTATAAACAAAAATGAAAATTTGATTATTTTATTTGTTAGTACTAGGACATAATGAAATTTTTTTAATAAAAATTAATTTATCATTATATTAAATTAATACATATATTGTTAATTATTACTAAATATACTAAATTAATATTACATCTTAAAAGCTATTTTATTTTTAATTTAAATGATATTATGTAAATATCATATACATAAAATTAATTAATTAATTAATTAAATACATATTGCCTTTGTAGATTGCTAAGCCTCAATCACCCACAGCATGGTTATTCATGGGACAAAAGTTCTTTAGGTATACCTACGAAAATCTTTAAAGAGTTTTTTCCTCTAGATATAGAAAAATCAGAGGAGATGCCCATTAAAAAAAAAACAGCATATGACCTAATAAATTAAGAACATTATTCAATCTTAACAAGAAAACGTTGGTTATTGTGGAAGGCAGGAAAGTGTATTTATTGATTATTTCAAAAGAGCAAGCAAAAGGAAGCCCATTGATTCACATGATATTTTTTGAACGGAGAATGAACTAAAGTCTAATGAGGCATAGTGAGTTAAGGTTCAGAAAGAAAGCAAACATAATTAAGGTTTAATGGAAGAATCCAAAGGAGATAAGAACAGACGGCTAATGCAGATACAGGGAAGGGAAGGGAAGACATGTATACTGTATACGTAAGTCAACTAAGCTATTGGAGTCTTTAACCAACTTGTCTCTTCTATTCTAACCCTGGTTCATTTAATGCTTTCTCTAAATTTGTCTCTTTTAACCCCACACCAGACACTACATCTACTCGTTTTTTCCTCGTCGACAAAGACCCGCATGTCTTGTGTTCACTTTAGCATCTCCGTCTTTCTATAAAACTTCCCATTGCGTTTTTTCGAACAAATATTTTGGGTTTCGCTTTTCGTGAAAGTGAAACGGAGGAAGAGAAAATTTGAAAAGGTATTTTATTGTCTGTTAGTTTTTCTAGTTTTTTGTGGCCTTGTGAATGGTGGTGAAGATGATAAGTTGGCGGCCATGGCCGCCGCTGGTTTCGAAGAAGTACGAGGTGAAGCTGGTGGTACGGCGGATGGAGGGATGGGGTCTGGTGGCAGGTCCTGAAAATAAGTGTTCGGAGAAGTTAGCGGTGGAGGTTCGATGGAAAGGTCAGAAATTGGCGTTCAATCCACTGAGAAGAAAGGTTAAGAGGAATTTCACTAGAGAAGTCGAGGTTTGTGTTGAGGGGAAATGCGTTGTTGACTGGGATGATGAGGAGTTTCAGAGTTTGTGCACTTTATCGGCCTATAAAGACAACCTCTTTCTTCCCTGGGAGATCGCTTTCTGTGTCTTTAACGTAAGCTTTGTTCTTTTTTATGTCTATTTTCTCCTCTTCTTTGTGAGATCTTTTATGGGTCGTTTGTTTTCCATTGAATTTCCGTCTTGTGAAAAGATGTGGGTAGCGAACCTTTTTGGATTTGGTTCACAGTCTGGGAAATCTTATGGCATTAAAGGTTTTGTTTTGGGGTAATTGTGTTTCTTTATTTCTTTTTGAACATGGGGTTCGGTTACTTTTATGATCTGGCTCGCTTTTTGTTTTTGCTGCTATATTGGTTTTATTGTTTGCGGATCATTAGCTATTTCTGATAGTATTCTATTTTCCCCTTTTATTATTTGTCTATTTTTCTTTTAAAATTTGTTGGGGTAAAAAGTTTCCGATCGATCTTCACCATCACAGGGGTTGGATTTGTTTGCTAAGATTCAATCGTTGATTTGACTTTTCTAAAGCTCTAACTCTGCTGCATATCATTTCAGGTTGTTTGACTGATTTTCAGTTTTTCCGTTTGGAGTTGACCAATGAAAATCTGAATGAGATTTGGTATTTGTTCAGCCGTTTCCAATATGAAATATTCCATTTGTAGAATTCATTTATGCGACCTTGGCAGAGTTTTCATTGGAATCCTCATCATGGGCATATGGATGTCTTATTCTTGGTTGTTTCGCCTGTTCCACCCTCCTCAAGATTTTTGTTCATCCTACAATTCGTTTCCCTCTGAAGCAAATTCTTGTGTCTACTTCCACAGAAATACCTTTTTGTTGCCTCATGCCTTGCTTTTGTTGCTGTATTTTTCAAATTCCAATTATGCATTTTAAGAAGTAGTTTGTTGGTATTTTCTAATGCAGGGTGTGAAACAAGGGCCAAAGAACAAGGTTCCTGCTGTAGGAACAGCGTCATTGAACCTTGCTGAATTTGCTTCCGCTCCTCAGCAAAAAGAAATTGAATTAAGCCTGCCTCTAATGATCTCCCCTGGTGCTGTTGCTGAGACCTGTCCCATGCTCTGTGTATGCATTTTTTTTCCTTATAATTTTGTCAATGTTTGTCACCATAATCTTTAAAACTTTTTATTAAATCTCCCTCGCTTCTTTTTGCTTCCTTGATCTACTTATCTGAGCTTAGCTTGGCTTTGCAGATATCACTTAGCTTGTGTGAGTTGCGAACTGCTCCAGAACATATAGAGCCAATACAAAGAGCAGTAGTGCCTGTTTTATCGCCTCCTCAATCTGGAGAAACTGTACAAACTGACAAGGACGAGCTGTCTGCAATAAAAGCAGGTCTTAGAAAGGTAAAGATTTTCACAGAATATGTCTCCAACAGGAGAGTGAAAAAGGGAGAGTTAGAAGGCAGTGAAGGCAGGTGTTCTGCAAAGAGTGAAGATGGTGAATATAACTATCCATTTGACTCAGACTCGCTTGATGATTTTGAGGAAGGAGAATCAGATGAGCTTAAGGATGATTCTACTATTAGGAAGTCCTTCAGTTATGGCACACTAGCATATTCAAACTGTGGAGGAGGATCATTTTATTCCAACATGAGAAAAAGTGGTGAAGATGAGGATTGGATATATTATAGCAACCGGAAGTCAGATGTGAGTTGTCCTCAGAGTGATGATTTAACTCCATCAATCTCTGAGTCATCTCTACTGCAAAGTCCAAAAAGGAGCATATTGCCATGGAGGAAGAGAAAGCTGAACTTTAGGTCACCTAAGGCTAGAGGAGAGCCACTGTTGAAGAAGGCTTATGCTGAAGAAGGTGGGGATGATATTGATTTTGATCGTCGTCAACTTACACCTGATGAAGTTCTTGCTCTTGGGGTAGATCATCTGTTCTTATTCTTTATTATAAGATGTTTTTCTCTTAAGACTGTTGTTGTTTAAATTTCCTGTGTTGATTTTAGTTCTGACTCAATGACCGGCAACTATTTTTGCAGTGGCATAAAGCAGATGATGATTCATTAGCAAATGGATCATCAATTTCTGAATTTGGGGATGATAATTTTGCAGTGGGTAGTTGGGAGGTAAAAGAAGTAGTAAGCCGTGATGGATGCATGAAGCTTCAAACTGAGGTGTTCTTTGCTTCAATTGATCAACGAAGTGAGCGTGCAGCTGGAGAAAGTGCCTGTACAGCTTGCGTTGCTGTCATTGCTGATTGGTTTCAGAACAATCGTGATCTCATGCCAATTAAGTCTCAATTTGATAGTCTGATAAGAGAAGGATCACTGGAATGGAGGAGTCTCTGTGAGAATCAAACATATAGGGAGCGGTTCCCTGACAAACACTTTGACCTTGACACTGTTCTTCAAGCCAAAGTACGCCCTTTGTCTGTAGTTCCTGGCAAGTCCTTTATTGGATTTTTTCGTCCTGATGGAATGGATGAAGGAAGATTTGATTTTTTGCATGGTGCCATGTCCTTTGATAACATTTGGGATGAGATCAGTCGGGCTAGTTCGGAATTTGAAAGCAATAGTGAACCACGTGTTTATATTGTGAGTTGGAATGACCATTTCTTTATTCTGAAAGTTGAACCAGAAGCTTATTACGTTATTGACACGCTAGGAGAGAGACTTTATGAGGGATGTGATCAGGCATATATTTTGAAATTTGACTGCAATACTGTTGTTTACAAATTACCAAATGTTAACCAATTCAACAATGAAGGATCAAAGGGGGATCAGCAGATTGTTTCCACTTCCACGGACACCAAGAAACAGCCGATTGAATTAAAGCAGACCTCGGAATCAGGGGACGTAGTAATCAATTCTGAGCAACAAATGAAGTGCAAGGAAGAAGGAGAAGTGTTAAGCCGGGGGAAGGACTCATGCAAGGAGTATATGAAGAACTTCTTGGCTGCAATACCTATCAGAGAACTGCAAACAGATATCAGAAAAGGTTTAATGGATTCAACTCCTCTTCATCACCGGTTACAGATTGAGTTTCATTACACTCGGTACTTAGAACAACCTTCAAATCAAATTAACGCAGCACTAAAGACGGCAACCCTACTGTGTGATGCTAATCTTGTTGTGGCAGAGATTGCTGTATAAGACATGTAAATTTTAGGACGTGTGATCAGTCCAACTTAACTTGATTTCTCGAATGTTGCGACTACTTTGAACTTCTAAGAGGTGTACGAAACTAATAAGAGTTGCGTCTCTTCTAATCTGGTCTTGGAATGGAATTAAATCTTTGCTTCTCTCTTATGTTTGTCCATTTGCTTATGCTGGTAATCAATTGACGAAACTAGGAGATAAGTTTCACCTGTTCAAGGGAAGTGTTATGGATCTGTTCTTGGTTGCAATGCAGTACTCTTGCAAGTTTCAACTTAGCTCTTTCTCCTGCAAACTTAGGAACAGCTATTGATGGAAACAAGCATTGCCATTGGATTTGAAGAGGCCTTAGCAAGTTATGGGATCTTCATTGGGACCGGGACGTATATTTGCTTTCCCTGAACCGTGTAAATCGACGGTGAAAAGAAAACCTTGCGAAGTTGGTCTTCAAGGGCATGCAAAAGATTCTTGGAAAAGCATGTTCCTTTTCTTTTTAACCTAGAGTTTCCGATTTGCTTCCTTCCATTTTTGTAATATTATAACATAATGTGGATTGAAGAATCGAATTCTTACGACTACCATTGCAGTCAGAGAATACTACAAAACGTAGGTTGCCACAACCAGTGCAAGGACGGTGAGACATACTTAGTGCTATATCTTCCAACGGCTTCTTCAGCAAGATGACAACTTCATCAGCTCCTCCCATGTCTCTTCCCCTGAAAAGCCTTGGAGGAACTACCCTGCCTTCCAAGTTACACATAAAGGCACAGTTAGAAAGAATATTTTAAGGGCTTGAGTTTCCTGGTTAGCACTCTTGGAAACCCATGATCTTAGACTCTCGAACAGCCAAACTGGACCGCATTGGCTACGCAAGTGTGTGTGTTGAAGTAAGTAGATAAATTGAGTTCCCGTCTTCTATGATCATCGAAAGAATTTCGTAGAATGGTACGCTAGTGGATTAAGTGATCCATCTCCCTTTCACCTAAAAACCAATACGGTAAAAGAATGTGGACACTAGAAAAATCTTTAAAACAAGTACCTATAACGAGCTCATAGAAATTTAGGGTGAAAGACCTATAATTACACTGATAAGATGGTTCACGGCCTTAAAAGGTTTTGTATGGGTATGAGACTCATGTCACACCCATGCAAGGCTTTCCACGGTCGTGAGAAGCTGCATGAGGCCCTTCTCACAACTTGTGAGAAGCCACTCACGGGTGTGAGAAAGGGCCAGCTATCCATTTAACCCTAGTTTTAACTATAAAAGGTAAGGTTGTGATGGTGAAAAGGAGAACTCAGGGAGATAGAAGCGAAAAACTTTATTCTTTGACATTTTCTCTCGATTTTTAACACCAACAGAGGAATTCAAGGTTGATTCTTGGAGGTTGATGGACAGGATGGAGGGAATTCCCGACGCTAGTTTGGAAGTGCAATCGACGCTGAGGAGCACAATATTGAGCATAGTATCATTGTTTATCGTTTTCTTTCCCTCTTTTCAGATTGTTTACGTTATTTTGAGATTAATGATTAGGCATTGCGTAAGAATGCTTTTGATGCTCTATTGAATCATATTTTATAAAAACCCATTGCTAGAACTTGAATGCGATACATAATAGTCATGTTAAAGGTTGTATGTGGCAACTAACGATGTTGAATTGTTAGGGATAACTTAGCATAAGTTAAATAATTTGAGCTTGCGTGATTATCGCTTAAATTGGTCCATTTTTCTCATTTGTAATGCGGCTGTTCGGATAAACTTAGAGAGCTTGTTCTAGGTTTCCAGTTTCCACATAGTTAGGGTTAATTAAAATGTTTGTTTTAATTAACTATGACCTAAAGAAAAATTGAGATTAATAAAGCTTGTTATTAATTCATGACCAATAGTTTGGAAAGAGGTGTGAGGACCATAATACAATGATATACATTAAAATGTGCATAAGTCGAGATTGAACCAAAAAACCAGATTTTACACATGTTTATCACTCATCATTTTAACTATTTTTAATCAATTGTTAGCATTAGTTTAATTTTATTTTGTTATCTCAATTGAATCTATCCAAAACCCCCTGTTTTATTTCTTTTCCATCAATTATTTTCATTGCGAGAATTAACCAAACATTCCTACTGGATAGGATCCTGACTCACCACATCTACAAAATTTTAGTGTGTAGAGTTAGGTAAATTTTGCAGTGCACTTGACACATGTTAAATTTTGATGTCGTTGCTGAGGAGTGTGGTGATTTAATTTTCATTTTTATTTTAGTTGGTGTTTTGTGTATATATTTGTTTATAATTGCTTATTTTTATTTGTTAATTTTAAGCGTTTGTTTGTATTGGCGTATGGAAGTTACCAAATTTCCTTATACAGAACTTGAGCAACTTGATCCAGAGATCGAGAGAACACTGCGGAGATTACGAAGAGAAGCAAGAACAACATTTGAAGTAGAACTGGAATCTAAATCCGAAGAAACAATGGCAAATCCTAGAACGCTGAGGGAGTTGGTTGCACTAGACTTAACTCAAAGACCTTTATGCATTACATTTTCAAATTTTGCTGAGCATGTTACTTTTGAGTTAAAGTCAGGATTAATACATTTGTTACCCAATTTTCATGGCCTTGCATGTGAGGATGCAGATAAGCATCTTAAGGATGTCGATGTGGTTTGTCTAAGCACGAAGCCTCTAGGGGTGACAAATGAGCAAATGATGTTGAGGGCTTTCTCGTTCTCACTAAGAGATTTAACAAAGGATTGGTTATTTGATTTACCTGCTGGGAGTGTGACTACTTGGTTAGAGATGAAGAGACTATCTTTGGAGAAACATTTTCCAGCATCAAAGACAGCAAGTATTCAGAAGGAGATCTGTGGCATCAAGTAGTAAAATAGAGAATCTGTTTATGAGTACTGGGAGCATTTTAAGAAGTTATGTGCCAGTTTTCCGCACCACAACATTATAGAGCAACTTCCCATCCAGTATTTCTACGAAAGATTACTACCGATAGAGAGGAGTTTGGTTGATGTGGTGAGTGGTGGGGCACTTTATGAGAAGACTCCCATTGAAGCCATAGTTCTACTTGAGCGGATGGTTGCTAACACTCAACAATTTAGCTCTTGCAACGATGTTCGACGAGTAAACGAGGTAAGTACTTCATCTATTGAACATTGTTTAAATGAGCTAATGCCTTTTGTTAGACATATTATAGTTAGACAGGCCCAAGTAAAAGCATGCAGAATATGTTCAAACGCAAGCCATCCTACTGATGAGTGCCCAACACTACAAGAGGGATTGGAGTATGGGAATGCTACAGGGAACTTTCCGAATCAATACAACTCGTACTTGCAGACGTATAACCCAGGCTGGAGGGTTCATCCTAACTTGAGTTACAGAGGGAACAGGCAGTAGAATTACTGCCAGAATCGGTCACAAGTGGCACAATAATTTAAACCAAGGCCACAAGGAGCACAGGAAGCCTCTTCTTCCAGTTCAGTTAATTCTTTGGATGAATTGATCAAGACTCTTACTGTTAACAATCTCTAATTTCAATAAACATTACAGCAGCAGCTGCAAGAATTCTAGCAGGAGACCAAAACAATTATATAGAATATGGAAAACCAACTGAGTCAGGTGGCAGTGAGGCTTAACCGTCTAAAATCACAAAATAGAGGAAAGTTGTCATCCCAACCCAAGGTGACCCTGAAGAATTTTAGTGTTATAACCCTAAGGATTAGAAAGAGACTGAGGGTCCCAAGAGAACTCCACTGAGGATTGCTACAGAGGAAGAAATTGAGAAGGGGTTGGGAAAGGAAGAAAATCCTTTATCGAGTACAAAGGTAAATTTGGAAAGCCCTAATATCATCAAGACTAATCCTTCATCTTTTCCGAGCAGATTGATAAGACCAAACAAGGAGGAGAAAGACAAAGAGATATTAAAGACTTTCCGAAAAGTGGAAGTAAACATACCCTTGCTTGATGCAATTAAGCAAGTACCAAGTTACGCTAAATTCCTCAAGGAACTGTGTACATATAAAAGGAAATGAGGGGTGATGAAAAAGTGATGATGGGTTAGAATGTGTTTGCAAGTTTTAGAAAAAAGATGCCTCCAAAATGTCGAGATCTAGGTATATTCACCATTCCCTGCAGAACTAGAAACACCGTGATCAATAGAGCTATGTCGGATTTGGGAGGTTCAATTAATATGATGCCTCATTCAATTAATGCTTCCTTGAATTTGGGTCCTTTGAAAGAAACAATTATTATTATACAATTGGCTGATCGTATTAACGCTTACCCTAATGGTGTAGTTGAGGATGTTTTAGTAAAGGTGAATAAGTTAGAGTTTCCTACATATTTTTCTAATGTTGATATAAAGGACAACACTTCATACAATCTGATACCTATCTTGTTAGGGAGATTGTTTCTCAATACGGCTTAAACTAAGATAGATGTTCATGAGGCACCCTCATGATGGAATTTGATGGAGAAGTGATTCATTTTAATATTTTTTATGCAATAAAACATCCTCATAATAATCACTGTATTTTCTCTGATGATGTGATTGATCCTTTGGTGCAGGAAATGTTTAAATTAAGTTGCAAGGAATATTTAGAAATAGTATTGACTAAGCAAATGGAAGCAGAAGCCAACAAAGATGTTGAAATGGGAGAAGAGCTGATGGAAATGGCAATTACTTTGGAATCATTGGAGAATTCTCCAAAAAAGTATGATTTGGCTTCTATGAAATTATCTAAATATCACCAGAAGTTATTACCTTTTGATGTGCAGGTGCCATAATGGAACTTAAGCCACTCCCTAGCTACCTCAAGTATGCCTATTTAATAGATAAGTAGACTCTCCCAGTTATCATTTCGGCTTAAATTCAAATCAAGAAGACAGGCTGGTTCGAATGTTGAGAGAGTATAAGAAGGCCATCAGGTGGATGATCGCAGATATTCAAGGATTAAGCCCGTCTATATGCATTCATCGCATTTTGTTGGAAGAGGATGCAAGGTCCACAAGGCAAGCTCAGCGTAGGCTGAATCCTGCGATGATGGAAATTGTGATGAAGTGTTGAAGCATCTTGATGTTGGGGTTATTTACCGGATCTCCGACAGTAAGTAGGTAAGTCCTGTTTTGGTAGTTCCAAAGAAGTTTGGAATCACTGTTGTGACCAATCAGGAAAGTGAGTTGATTCCTACCCAAGTTTAAACCGGGTGGCAAGTGTGTATTGACTATAGGAAATTGAATTCAACAACTCTTAAAGACCACTTTCCATTTCCCTTTATTGATTAGATGCTTGAGAGATTGGCTAGTTATGATTATTTTTTTCTAGATGGCTTTTTAGGTTATCTTTAGATCCCGATCTCATCGGAAGATCAGGAAAATACCACTTTCACATGCCCATTTGGTACGTTCACTTACCAAAGGATGCCATTTGGATTATGCAATGCACCCACCACGTTCCAAAGATATATGGTAAAAATTTTTTCCGAATATGTTGAGAAGATCATAGAGGTATTCATGGATGATTATAATGTTTATGGTTCTTCTTTTGATGAATGCCTTGAGAATCATGCTATTATCTTAGAATAATGCATTGAAATTAGCCTTATTCTAAATTGGTAAAAATGTCATTTTTATAGTGGATAAAGGTATATTTTTAAGGCATGTTGTATCTGCTAGGGGTATTGAGGTAGATAAATCTAAGGTTGTTCTTATTTCTTCTTTACCTTACTCCTATACTGTGTGGGAAGTGTGTTCTTTTCTTGGGCATGTAGGTTTTTATCGAAGATTTATTAAAAACTTTTCGAAGATAGCTGCACCATTGTGCAAGCTCTTACAACAAGATGTCTCCTTTGAGTTAGATGATAAATGTAAGGAAGCATTCAACAGACTTAAAAAGCATTTGGCATCTCTACTGGTGATTCAACGGCCAGATTGGAACCTCCCCTTCAAAATCATGTGTGATGCAAGCGACCATACAATGGGGTCAGTTCTAGGATAAAGAGTGGGAAAAGCTTTGCATGTCATCTATTATGCTTCAAAGACTCTCAACCCAATTCAATTAAATTATTAGACCACTGAAAAAGAACTCTTATATGTGGTTTTTACTTTATAAAAATTTAGATTGTATTTGTTTGGTGCTAAAGTAATTTTTTTTCTAACCATATAGTTTTACAATACTTACTCATGAAGAAAGAAGAAAAAATGAGGCCGATTAAATGGATTCTCCTACTTTAGGAATTAGACTTGGAGATCAAAGATAAGGAGAGGGCAACAAATACAGTAGTTGATCACCGTAGCCCTTTGATCAAGGAAGAAGATGACATCCCTTTGCGAGAGACATTTCCAGATGAACAATTATTTTTTGTCAATATGACACCACCATAGTATATAGACATTGTAAATTTCTTAGTTACTAACAAATTACCAATTGGTTTGTCAACGGATTAGAGGGATATGCTGCAGAATGAAGCAAAGTACTAAATTTGGGATAACTCGTATCTTTGGAGGTATTATGCAGATCAAGTCATCAAGAGGTGCGTACCTGAAAGTGAAACACCCTTGATCTTAGCCTTCTACCATTCGTATGCATGCGAAGGACATTTCAAAGTAAAGAAGATGACTCATAAAGTTCTAGAGAGTGGTTTCTACTAGCCCTCATTGTTTAAAGGTGTATACATTTTTTGCAAATTATGTGACAAATGCCAACGGTCTGGTAATCTGTCCCTTAAGAATCAATTGCCACAAACTCCTGTGCTTTTATGTGAAATTTTTTAAGTTTGGGGTATTCACTTTATGGGACCTTTTCCTCCGTCTTTTGACTTTTCTTATATATTGCTTACAGTCAATTATGTTTCTAAATGGGTGGAAGCCATAGCCACCAGAACTAATGATGCCAAAGTTGTTGCAGATTTTCTTAAAACTAACATTCTTTCTAGGTTTAGGATGCCAAAAGCAATCATTAGCGATAGAGGGACCCATTTTTGCAACAAGGAGTTGGAAACACTTTTTAGTAAATATCACATTATTCACAAGGTATCCACCTCTTACCATCCTAAATCGATGCGCAGGCTTAAGTTTCGAATAGAGATATCAAATTAATCTTGTATAAAACAGTGCAACCCAATAGAAAGGATTGAAGTGTAAGACTAAACGACACATTATAGGCTTACAGGACGACTTACGAAACACCAATTGGGATTTCTTCGTATAGACTGGTGTTCAGGAAGTTGTGTCACATCCTGGTGGATTTGCAACACAAGGCATATTCGGCTATAAAAAGATGTAAATGAATTTGGATGACACGGGTGTGCATAGGAAGTTGTAGTTGCAAGAGTTGGAGGAGATGAGGAATGACTCCTACCACAACGTAATGACGTTTAAGGAGAAGACAAAGGCTTTTCATGATAAGATGATTTTAAGGAAAACCTTCGTTGTGGGTCAGAAAGTTCTTCTATATCACTCCAGTCTGAAATTATTCCTAGGTAAGTTGCGTTCTCATTGAGTTAGTCCGTTTGTTGTTATTTATGTTTTTCCTTTTGGTGCAGTAGAGATATGGAGTTTAAAAATTGACAAGACATTCAGAGTGAATGGTCATTGCTTGAAGCAGTATTATGAAGCCTTCCAAACAGAGGATTTGGAAGTGTTGATGCTAAAAGACGCAATTAGTGTCACTTGATGCAAGCAACAAGGAGTCGAGCCAATGACAATAAAGAAAGGCGTTGCTTGGAAGGCAACCCAAGGAAGTCAATTTTTGTTTATTTACATTTTTGTATTTGTTATTTTCGTTAAATGCTCCATTTCTTACATTTGAAGTTACATTGGGGACAATGTAAGTTTTAAGTGTGGAGGTGGGGATATTAGTTTGTATGCATACATCTTTGAGCTTAATTGTTGCTTATATGGCTTCTTATGCGATTTTCAAAACCAAACTCATAAAATAAAAAAAATATTGTTTTCTATTGCTTTTAAGATTATATAGTCCTAACTAGAGTGTGAATTAACTAGAAAAATCTATGGCAACTTTAGCATGTGTTTTTTCTCTTGTGATTGGTTAATATGCATTATCCTTAGAAGAGTGGTGACTAGTGGTAGACAAAAACTGGTGAGATGTTGAGTCGTATTAGACTGACACGTCTATATCAGCCTCACTGTTTTTGTTATGTACTACCTTTATGACATGTACATCCTGACTTTGCTTTGATTTTCTATTCAAGACCACATTTTTATCATATGCATTATCATGAAATGATTAGGCATTCTTTGTTGTTTACGAGCTACATTAGCCAAATAGCCTACCCATTTATATGAATTTTCCTTTGTTAACCCACTTTGAGCTTTATTAACCTTTCCTTTTGTATAAACCATATTACATGCTTTGAAACCTAACCAAATTTCCTACCCAAGCCGTAAGGCTAGTGCAACATTTGTTAATTGTTGGTGACTATGATTGTACAAAAGCCTAAGTGTGGGGGTGTGCATACAAATGAGTTGGTTATATTTGTTAAAATATCGTATTATGAATTCTCATATTGATATAGCTTCTTTCATCGTTATACTTCAAAAAAAGAGAAAGAGAAAGAAAAAGAAAAGAAAATAAAATTTTTTGTGAGTTTGAATAAAAGTATCAAGGAGGAAATAGAATTGTTATGAAAAGTTGTTAATTACTGGTTTCTCCTAAAGTTGTATTGAATAGGTGGTTTGAATATATTGCATATGAGGCAGATGTTGTTTTGGATGGTGCACCCTTTGCGTTATCATGTGGTTTATGGTGTGAGAGTTAAATTGAGTTGTGAAATATAATTGTTGCATTCATCATAGCTGACAGTACCCAATTCTAAATGAATGTTAACTTGTGCACATAATATCTCAATGAGTGTTACTTCTACTTCACTAGCTTGATGACTTTTATCCTACATTACCCAAAATACATCGCACCTTGCATATTGATTCTCCCTAAAGCAATTTCCATTTTCTTTTACTTTCCGTATGTTTATGTCCTTTGATTTTCTTACATGCTCTTGTGTTGACACACTTAGCCTCTTAAACATTCAGAGAGGTGGGCTCAAATGTTTCTGTTACATGTTTGGTTAAGATTATTCAGTAGGATGAGCTCTTTGAGTTGTCGTAATATTTCAGATGTAAGAACCTCTTTGGGTGATTTGATTCCACCAAATCGTCTAAAGTTCTTTTGCTTCCATAACTCATATATACAAAGCCCTAAAGATAGGAAGTGGATCTATATATCTAGGTTTTGAGGTTTGAGTGATTGGACAATATTTATACTTTCTCTGTGATTATGTTTGTTAGCCCCAATTTTTTTTATTTTATTAAGCATGATTAACTAAATTGAGTAAATTGTGTTAGCATTAAATCAAGATAGCATTAATTTAGTAAGATAGCATTTAAGGAGATAGATAGCATGTATTAAAGGAAATAAATGAGTTAGTTAGCATGAGTAAATGTAAGTTAATGTGTTAGTTGGGCTTGAATGGGCTTTAGTGAGTTAAGTTAGGAGAATAAAAGAAGAGCTTTGGGCTTGTTGGGCTTAAGTGATTAGAGGAAGTATAAAAGGAGGAGTTAAAAGAATTGGTTAGTAGAAGAAGAGAGGGAGAAACGAAATTGTGAGAGGGAGAGAGTGAGTTCGTGGAGGAGAAGGGAGAAGAAGAAAAGAGAAAAGGCTTGAGCTAGGGTTTTGTTGCCCAAGAGATCTAAGAGGATTTGGAAGAAAGGTCAAGAAGGAAAAAGGTGGAGAATAGTCTAAGCTTCATTTTGATCCAAGAGACCACTTAGTTGGTTAAGAAATCCAAGGTAAGTAATATGTTTAAGTGTTAGTTTTGCTTGGGTTTTGGTT
>JANKOD010000007.1:11381369-11391837 GCA_026284645.1 Erythroxylum acuminatum | reverse complement strand
AATCAAATACCTGCAAACAATTTTAAACACACTTCTATATTCACATCAAAAATTTTACCACAACTTCAGGACTTTAAAGTGCACTCAAAGCAATCTCAACAATAGCATCAAAAGTTCATACATAAAGTCTTTTATAACAACAAACAGTCAAGAATTAAATTTATATAATCATAAAGCATATCAACATAACCAATCTAATAAAAACAGTAAAATAGTTCATGAGCCCCTATGCAACTAAAGTACAAGACAAAAACTACCCAGATGTGATAATACCCCGAAATATACGATTCACTCAGAGCTTGAAGCTCATTAATTAACCTGCATGATTGGAAGGCAGAGGGGGTGAGTACACTATGTACTCAGTGAGTAGGAAAAACATATACCGCAAATAGAACTCGATACACTCCAAGACGATATAAATAACCTATGAGATGAACATACATTACATAAAAACATATAGGCCTAGCCTATGACTCAACGTATACTTATTATAAACCATATAAGCCTAGCCTATTAATCACTCATCGGGTGAACATAGGTTCCAGTTCTAGTTCACATAAGCAGAAAGATATCACATGTATAAATCAAATCACGTAAGAAAACAAATATCAGAATAAGCCAAAACAATCATGTGTGTCGCCACTAGCCGGCCAAACTAGTGTGCACACCCACCAAATCCCGGTGTTGGCTCGACTTTCATCCGCGATGAGTCCAGACTACAGTCGATAAGAGCGTCATGACCTTAGTTGATGACCTCGTCGGTGTCCAAACCTTAGGTTTGGAATCACCTGCAAGTCCCGTAGAAAGCTGTCTATACAGGGACTCGACTTTCATGTACCAGCGTCAAGGGTACGAGGGTCGCTTAATCTGTTGTGCCCAGCACACAATTGGCCAATCGTTACCTCATCAATCATAAAAATCATATTCAAATATTAAGTACAAAAATCAAGTAAGGCATTATGCCTTTATTTATCGATCCAACCGATAAAATGAAATCGTACCATGGCTCTAAGCCAAAAGAGAACAAGAACATGCAGTATACATGACTCGATTATGCATATGTAAATTCTAAAACATTATTTCATCCCATAAAAGTCATCTTTTGCACTCCAAGTGCAAAGTTGTTGAAAATTGTAGTTTTAGAAAATAAAACATTGTCCTTTGTACTTCAAATGCAGGTTTGTTGAAAACAATATCATTTCTCAAAATACGTAATAAAAACATCAATTTCAAAACAATTTCGTTTCTTAAATACATAAGCATATTTGCACCTATTTGAGATTCAATTCTACTATGTATTACCTAGGTTTAAAATTCACATACAAGTCATCATGTATGTCTGAGGATGTTCTAATCGCATTTGAGAGATATGGTTTTCGCAACTCACCTCAAAAGAAGGTGTACACTCTCTTAGCTTCAACAATCGTCGGTACGAGCTCCTCGATTCACAGCTCCCAAGCCTTTATACATAAAAAAGAACTTACAATGTATTTACTACTTAAACATGAATTTCATATTTATACGCCATCACATAAGTGTATAAAACACAATATCGCTCTCTTTAAGCTATAGGATTCGACCATTAAGCTTCTCATATGGTTACTTCCTTACTATTCATATTAGCTTTTCTTTTGCATTTTCTAAAGAATTTAATTAAGCACATTTTATCCAAGCACATTAGGCCATTATTCACCAATCTAAGAAACAATTCAAGTTTACTCTAAGTAAGCATGAAAGCCGCTTTCAATGTATATATTACAAATCCTTAAATCCTAAGCCAAGTTCACATAGACATTTCATCAAACACCTAATGTGTATGACTTTCGAGTCATGTTTTCAAGGCTTTATCATGGTAATTCATGCTCCTATCTTGTTATATAACAAATACTTCCAATCAACAACACATTTCACCATTCCATTCAATTCAATTCCCTTCATTTAAGCCATATTCATCATAATTATATAACTCATCACATTAATCCATTTCTTCTTCCATCATTTCGACCAAGCCTATCCAACATATTTCTTCTTCATGTTTCATCATCAGTTCACATTATACATGTACAATAAACACCACAGAATTCATTTAAACAGAAAAAATGAACAAGGCTACTAATTGAACCATATTCTAACATTTGACTTGTTTGATGCTTCAGCTATCTAACTGAAAACTGATCAGTATTGGGGGATTTTATGGTCGCAAATGTCAAGCAGCTGCGAAGTTTTAAAACTCCCCTAAGCCAAATGGGTGAGTCACTTAAAAAGTTCAATTTATTTATCATTACGAGTCAGAAAATATTCCACATTGGGTGCTCGAAGATCTCTTAGTATTATCTGGAAAACCTGCTTCCAACAAATTGCTAGAGATCAATTCATCTATAGCACCCACTTCAAAGAAATAGAGTCTAAGTTCAGGAACTTCTTGTGGTCTGGAAAGGTAGTAACAAAAACTCATGCCAAGGTTAAGTGGTTTGACCTTTGTAAACTAAAAAAGGAGGGTGGTCTAGGAATTAAACATCTTTCAACTTGAAATCATGTTTTGATAGGCAAAAGGATCTGGATCCTTTTTAATGATAGGGAAGCTTTATGGATTAAATGGGTTCACACTATTATTCTTAGACGTCAGAATTTCTGGAGCACCCAACCAACTAGCAATAGCTCTTGGAGCTGGAGGAAACTACTTCAAGTTAGGAATATTATTGGGAACCATTTCAGATTTAGGATAGGGAATGGATTAACAACTTTCTTATGGCAGGACCCGTGGCATCCCAGAGGTTTACTGCAGGATCTGGTTTCCCCAAGACTTATCAATGGGTAAGAACTCCCACTGCATGCCAAAGTAGCTGATCTTATTCATGACAATGTATGGAATTGGCAAGGAGCTACAATTGAGGTCATTCGCATGCTCGATCCTTTACCCTATCAACTTAATGAATCTCAACCGGATAGGTTAGAATGGTTGCCTAGCTCCACAAAAGCCTACACAAATACTTCAGCTTACGCCCTGATGAGACCTCCTTCTCTGAGAGTACCTTGGTATAAATTGGTATGGCAGAAAGGTATAACCCCAAGGTATGCTTTTATCTTGTGGTTAGCTTTTCTTAATAAACTACAAACTAGAGATCGACTATTTTATACTTTTATTCCAAACCATTGTTCACTTTGCTCTTCGGACAATGAATCTATTAGCCACCTTTTCTTTGAATGTTCCTTTTCAAATTTAGTTTGGAAACATTGCCTTAGCCACTTTCAACTGAACATCCCAAATCTGGCAAATCTCCAATCTATCCAACATTGGTTCACCTAAAGCTAAAGCCACCGAAATCTAAACCTAAACACAATCTCTATCCTGATTTCTGTTGTTGTTTATAACTTATGGTCAGAGAGAAACCTCCGAACCTTCAAAGCAAAGCCATGGAAGTGGGGAGCATCAACTCTAAAGTGATTTTCCAAGTAATGGAGCAACTCTGCATAAACACTGAGAGTAGGTAAATTGGGTTCTTTGTTGTTTGGTTTCTGGTTTTCTTTTTCTGGTTTCTCCTTTCGTTTGCAGGTACTAGTTGAAATGTTCCTTTATAAGCCTCTCCCTCGTCGGAAATCAATCCAAGGATGATCCCAACCTAAAGGAAGGAAGGATACTCAGCTGATAAGCACAGAAATAATCAAACTTTAGAGGCCTAAGTTTTGGGCTGTCATTGAGTTTGTGCTGGTTTAATGGTTTGGTTGTGTTGGCTGTTGGAAGTTGGTGTGGATATTGGGTCGATTGTTTTTGTAGTTGAGTAAAATCACTTGAAGGCAGCTATATTCGCTTTTGGGATGGTTGTTCGGTAAACATGACTTAGGTCTTTAGGCATTGTGTGGCTTTTGGTAGCCAAGGATTGTTTTTAGGTCTCCTCCGTTTTGTACTGAACCTTATATTTTCTTATTATTTTTATAAAAATTTTCTACTGATTTACCCAAAAAAAAAAAAAAATCACAAGCAGTTTCTGCAGATGGGAAAGAATTTTGACAAAGCTTTGATTGGAGCCGAGAATGCTGGTACGGGCGCAGAAAATGTTAATGGTGCACAGCGGCTTCATATAGAAGTTATAAATGTTCCCTCAGTTAAAAATAAAATTACAAATCCGATCATTGAACTCAGCCAACGACCAATTAGCAAAATCAAAATCCCAGGTGGAGTAAGAGCCTTATACAGAAGGGAAAGGCTGTCGGGTTCTTTTTTTAGATGAAAGAAAATGGCTTACTGAGATGTCCCAATTCTCGTACAGAAATTTGAAGTTCGGCAACTTGAGGTCTAAAATTAAATGGAATATATTTCACTTTTCAGTTAGACCATCATAGATATTTTTATATCCAAACTACCTCTTTTGCCTCTACTGTTGATTATTTTATGCTGACGTCTGGGGGCAGTCCCTCCAACTTAACTAATTAACATGAGTTAAGCTTGAAGAAGTGCCAAAAGAACATGATACTCTTTAACATCAATGGCATCAGGTCTGAATTTCCCATTGTCGCATGCTCATAATTGCAAATGTTCATAAACGCACAAACGCTGAGAAAACATAGAAATGCTGAAAATATATTTAACTACGAGAAAGAAAAGATCTTATGGAAAAGGATATGAAAATACCGTATGCTTCTCACTGATTCAACATTCAAATACAAATTCTTTTACCTCGTCTGCAAATTTATACAGTGGTGTGCTTCATCTAATCATCCACACATTCTTTTACATTTTTCAATGCAGCTCATAATACACGGGCTAGCAGAAAAGACAAGTCTTGTTCGAATTCATCCCAACAACATGCACAAATGTATGTATCTAGTAAATCAAGGCAAGGATGAAAATTCAAGATTAAAAGTAATAATGCTTTGACTTGTATAAGGTAACAAGGGTCTGAGTTATATAAAGCTGGCAACTTCATTCAAGATTAAAAGATAGTAATAAGGCCTTAAGGTTATATAAAGCTGGCAACTTCTATATATCATGATGTCCCCACAATATCACACATTAAAACACAATGTTAAATGGTGTAAGCAACAGATACACTTTCACCACACATGCGGAATATCAAGTACTAGGATAAAAGACAACAACACTATGGTCCACGTCAAACCCCACGTGCCATTAGTACGATAGTAAAGTACTTAACGCAATTGGTCAGCTATTATTTAGAAACCATGAATCTTGATATTTTCCTTCTTCACGATGCCAGCCTGCTCAAGAGTGAATAAGCATCAGTCATGGCCCCCAAATATGCTTGTTAAGAATAACTGCACTAAATCAGTCTGGTAGTTATTACCTGCACAAGGAATGTGGATACGTTCTTCCTTTGATCACCTTGAAGTTGAATCACCTGCACCCATACCATGGCACCATAATTATCCAAGTACATGATACAACATCTCAATGCCTCATGGACCATTCCTAATAGCCAAAGGGAAGATAGTCTTCTTTAAGGCCTAAGTTGTCTAAGATTTCACTTTACTCCCAAAGGTTGACAATCATAACTTCCTCAAAATCAATTTTCTTGCTTGTTAGTTAAGCTTCAAAGCCCTATCTATTTACAAATGAGATATTTGAGGGAGCGCAGAAAATACCACAAACAAAGTATGACAGGCTACATTAAAATCAATATGAACTAATTGCAAGGGCACACCGACTAGAATGTCAATGTAAGACCCTCAGTTTTGTGTTTCTTTGTTTTTCTTATGGTTTTTGTTAAAGTTGTTCATTGGTCTAAGATGGATTTATTACCTTGCTTTTTATCTTTTATCAGGTTATCGGTTTGCATTGAATTAATATGGTCCAAATTTCCTAGCAAACAAGGAGTAGTCACATTTTTCTGCGTGACATTTGATCGATTGATTGAACACCTAATGCTCAACCAATATAAGGGTATCGTCTGTCCGATCATGGAAGTGTTTTCTTCTATAAATAAGGTCGGTGGACCGAAAACTAAGATCAACCCAAAATCCCCAATTCTATTCTTTTCAATCATGACATACAATAAACCTAACACAATTTTTTCCATCTAGTTCCTCTAATATGTTTCATAATTTGATTCAGTTGCTGAAGTGGTAATCGGTGTCTTATACAGCAGTGTGCTGCCAGAAAAGCAAAGGACTTGGTCTAGTGCCCAGTAACTGGAAAACCACGTATCTATTCAGCACAACTTCACAGCTACAAATTGCAACCGAAAATTAATTGGTGCAAGGTTTTGCTCTATAGGGTACGAGGCCGCACTAGTCCTTTTGACGACTCCAAAGAGTCCAAATCACCCAGAGACCATGACGGTCACGGTATTTGCATCACATCCACAGCTGGTGGAATACAAAGGGAAGGAGTAGTCACTTTGGCTATGCACCTACAGCAGTGTGTATAAATGCTCAGCTGAATGTTTCTCACAAGAGAAATTTCTCACTGTTGTTTCATTGTGAGCCAGCAACGCCACTGAATTATTTCTTTCTGATACCTTGACTCTGAACAATTACCCTAGCACTAATTTAGCACATAAGTAAACCAATGTTAGGTGCGAGGACTTTGTTTGAAAGCTAAAAGTTGACAATGAAGAGCGTTTTAATTTCCTTATAGAACAACTCAACTTGCTCACATAAAGAGCCACCTCAAGTGAGAAGACAGACGTGGCCTCAAGCTTGTGTATTTGTCAACAAGCTTTGCAATTAACAACACTTAACTCTCATCTTCAACTTGTAAGATCCGGGTTTGAACATTCAAAGATATATTACAGGGGGGAAAAATTGGGTTAGGATTTGCGATTGAAAGGAATAGAATTGGGAATTTAGGAATTCAAACCCTAAATTTTCCAAATTTAGTGGTTTCAGAAGGAGGTGCCAGTTAGGATGCCAACATAATATTGGTGGGCTACTCTAACCTAAAAAGAAAAAACGGTCACATTGGCCCCACTCAAGGGGACCTTAATGGAAATTTTAGATTTTATCTGTCTAAAGTTCAAATTGAATGGGTATAAAAATGTCAAAGCATCTTTTAAATGCTAAAAAAAATTACAAGTTAAATTTTGGTAATAATATTAAGGGCCCAAAATTTACCTTTTGCTTTTTGAAAAACAATGTTGATAGTTTTCAAGATATAAGGCAAAAAGAAACATAGGAAAGCAACAAAGGGCAACAGGAGAGTTAAGAAAACAAAATTTTTGGAGAATTCACAACACTTCAAATGGATTTTCTCAATTCTAATAAATTTTTGAGTGTCCAATTAATTAATTTTGCTTCAAATGGGAGTTTAAATTACTATTTGTACGAAAGGTAGTAGCAAATGCCAATTCAGCCCTTTTAGGTTGTTTATTATGCAAACTATATATTTTTAGTGTCTTGTATATTAATAGATGCTTTAAATTTTCAATTTTGTACAATCTTGGAAAGCCCCTTTTTGGGTTAAGGGTAGAATTAGGTTTTAGTTTATTTTGGGAATGCTTGCATGTGGTAAATGTGTGAATTTACATGTCCAATTATTTATTGTTTGGAATGATTGCATGGTATGATTTACGGGCATAAAGGAGATGTTAAGAGTATCTCATATTAACTAAACATGAAAATATTAAGGGTTTATAAGTAGTAAGAGTCAACTATCCAAATGACTAATTCTAGTTATTTTGGCAATAGTTAACCCAAGTCTAATTCTTGTTAATGGGCTCTATATTCTACCCTTATTAAACTTTCTAATATGGTATCAGAGTAGATTTGGTCCGGATTATTAATTTCTCAGTTGTCTGTCTGGATGTCTAGTTCCAGCGGCCCGATCCAGTTACCGCTGCATTTATTTCAAGTGCCAACTAGATGTCCAGTCCTAGTTGCACTTGAGAGGGAGTGCTAGAGTATTTCATATTGACTAAACATGAAAATGTTAAAGAGTTTATAAATAGTAAGGGCCAACTATTCAAATGACTAGTTCTAGTCATTTTAGCAATAGTTGACCCAAACTCAATTATTGTTAATGGGCTTTATACTCTACCAATATTAAAAATTCTAATAGGAGACTCTGATTACTTATTTGGGCAATTTTGTGTTCTATATACTCTACTCATATTAAAAATTGTAATAGGAGACTCGGGCAATTTTGTGGATGTGTATATGGGTTATGTGTGGTAGTTGGCTGAAAGCTATCATCCAACCCCAAAATATGACAGGTATCATGAGACCTATCATCTACGTCCATAATAGTGCAGAGACCATATCAATCAATGCCTACCCTGAACAAATACAAGAATCGAGCTAAGCCTAAACACTTGAGGATTTTAACTCACTTCTCTCATGTCATTTCCACAATGGCACGAAACTATGAGAGTAATCTACAATGAGAAGCAAGGGTATTACACATTGTGGAGTAGAGAACATGTACCAAGGGGAAGTTGAGTTTCATAGCTTCAATAGAAAACACATACAAATGCTCATTTATATGCTTTCAAGGACAAAAGGACTCAAGAACAATGATATGTCAAGGTATTTATAAGCAAAGACAGGCCAAGATTATTTCAGCTAACTACTACTCCTTTAAAACAAGTTCTTACAGGCATAGAATCCTAATGCATTGCAGGACATGAGCACAAAAAAAGATAAGGCTGTTAACTGTTAGTACAACAAAAAATGAAGGATTTCTAACACATTTGCATTTCAGTATCTTAGTTCAAGAATGCATGAGGATAAAATGGAGAAAAGACTAGATACAAACCTGGCCTAACTCAGGGTCCTGGACAACAGTGCCATTACAGCAGAATTCTTTCTTAAGGTCCTTGAGTATCTTGTTATAGCTAAATTCTTTTTTTAACCCTTGCACAGTAGTCAAGCTTTTTCTCCCATTACGTTGTTGTATACGAACATGAACGTAATCTTTTGCCCCAGCACCAGAGTCCTCAGCATTCACATCAGCAAATGGATCTTCAAAATATTTATAAAAAGAAAAGAGTCAAGAGGAGATGCTGAAAATTTTCTTTCTATCTTTCCAATCCACTGGAAAAAGGAACATACCAAAAGTAGATGGAATTTGGGCGTCGAGTTCAGACATGAATAATAAACTTTTCAAGTAGGATAGAGCCACAAACAACTCTTCTCAGATCTGAAATGAAAATCAAATTTGAATTAGTCGAATCCAGAATTGATACCTACAAATTGCTAAACCATGGAATCATTCGTAAACCATAAGATGAAGACTACTTTACAACAGATGCAAATAGCATTTAGTTTGGCCATCTGAAAGTAGAGTCTATACTACAATAAAGTAACTAGATCAATCCATCTCCCTAGTCTGCTCCCTTGACTAGGTCCTGCTCAGGATCATCTTCTATGGATCTAGTCATAGGTTAATGCCCTGACATGTAAAAAAGCACCCAGTGTCTGCTTGTCTATTCATAAGGTTTCACGTCTTCCTCCTTATTTACACGCACCTTGTTAACCGAGAAATACCAACGCAGTCATCTAAATTTCTTATCCTCGTCAGTAAATCCGTTATGAGTTACAATTTTCCCACAACTTACTATGATCCTGTTACTACAAGCAATTCAAATCCACCGAAAACTACGTTAACAATTCCAAACCTTTCCCAGGCTTCCATTATTTCAAAGCCGTTTAGCATCTCTCTCTATAACATGGCGTCAAGCGTATCCAAATAAAAACAAGAAATTATAGACCTTTCTTCAACAAAACCAATACCCACATGAATCACATCTAATAAACCAAAAAAGTTAAATCCTTCAAGCTGTTAAACCTTAACAAGATTAGAGTCAAACGAATCGTCGGCTTTTTGGGGTCTAAGAAAGATTGCAGATCAGAATTAGAAAACAAGAAACAAATCTTATACATAAGAAAGAAGAATCTGATTACCTGATGATACCAAAAGAAAAAAGAAAAGAAAATACGAAAGTCTTGCCGACGAGAGATTAGGGATTTGAGGATAATTATTTAGTTAGGATATTAAATATTTCTCTACGGCTGAGGTTTCTGGAGTGTACAGTCATCGGACGGCTGTGATCTCTTGCAAGTCAAGCGGGTCGTCTTTACAGATCAAAAACTTCTTTTATCGTGTTGGGCTTATCCAGGAAACCTCAGGTCCAAAACATAGAAATCAATCTTATAAATATGACAGTGGACGGATATATTACCTTATGGCCCCGTTTGGTTGGCACGGAATGTTAACTAAGAAAGTAATATTTTTTCTAAATTTTAAATTATTACGTTTGGTTCGTTTTTTTAGGTTGTTAGGAAAGTAGAAACTTTCCTAATTTAGAAAAAATAGTAGCATTTTTCAAGGATTCTAAATTCCAACACCCCCTTTGGTATTTAATCTAAAAATTATACTGACTAATTTAACCCTTCTTCATCTTCCAACTCTTAAACAACTCTTTTATTAACAGACTACCTCTTCTTCTAATATTCTTATTCTACAACAACTCTGTTTTTAAAATCACGAACAGATATTCTTCTTCTTCTTATT
>JANKOD010000007.1:11368020-11381269 GCA_026284645.1 Erythroxylum acuminatum | reverse complement strand
TTATATACTTGTCTATGGGAAATCCAAATGGAATGAAAAGAAGTGGAGTTGTTTGTGTTTAATTTGCAGAATTATGTACTTGGATGCATACAATGAAAAGAAGTGGAGTTGTTTGTGTTTAATTTGCAGAATTATGTACTTGGATGCATACATGTATGCATCCAAGTATAGGAGTTCTATGATATTCTGTATAGCTTTATTGCCTTTGCTTTAGCCTCTCTTATCTTTCTTTTACCTCACCTTTAACCAAGCCCCATTACAACCATTTTGAAGACCTTTTGATTTGTATATAGTATATGCGCACTTTGATAGTGTTGTCAAGATTGAAAAGCAAGTATATGGAAGAATGTATTTGTTGATCGAATATTGAGAGTTACACATTTGAGCCTAAATAGTTTGAGTGTTGGAATGTATATCAATGAGAGGACTTATTATTTCGATATGGCATAAATTTTCTCTAACTCTATTATGCTATATTAGTTCAATTGTTACATGTAAACTGAGTTGTAACATCCCATTACTTATGGGAAGGTGAGAATGGTAAATATAGGTGTGCAATGAGAGTTTAGAAATGCATTTTTATTTTTGCATGCTCATGCATATTGTGAAATACACATGTATATGAAAAGTAAATTTATTTGCACATAAAAATAATTGTACATGCATTCATGAATAATTCCGGGTATAACTGGATTGATTTGTGAATTTTTGAGAATTATGAACGTTTCTATATTGGAAATTTTATGGGTGAGTCAAAATGTGATATTTTGAATTTTGGTGAATTTAGGAAATAAATGCTGAAAATTTTAGTATATATATATATATAAGAGAAATCAAAGGAAGCTTTGGAGATAATTGGTTTGTAAGGATGAGAGTTAATGAGTTTAGTTCAAAAGAAACTAAGTTGGAGTTTAGTCATTAAGAAGTGACAAGTGTCACTTTGGCTTTTGTGCTAGAAGTAGGTGATATTTCTTGAGAGTTGACAGGTTAAGTCTTGTCTAAGTCCTTTCTTCATTATCATTTTCTTCAAACTTTCGTTCGAAACACAGAGTTTTCCATCAAATACCTTCTAAGAGACTTCTATGTTTTCCCTTTCTTCGCCAAACCCACTTTGCCATTTGGTTCCTCTAATCTAAGAAAAACCAGAAGCGGGTCATTGTGCTCTGTGAGGTGCATAAATTGTGTGGAGTTTAGAGCTTGAAGAGTTCGGAGTTTTCAGTAGGTAAGTTACTGTCTTATGCATGAGTAATGGCATTTACATGTTTGTTCTTAAATACTGTGCAGTTGGGGGAGAGAAAAATCTGGTTATGTGAACATTTAATGTTTGAAAGATCATGAATATTTGGGGTGTCGTATAGTATTGAGAGTTGGAAGATCTGGAAAAAGGTTCACTAAGTATGCTTCAGTATTTTAGCCATAACGTTTTCTCTAGTTGTCCAAACGAGATGATTCTTGACTTGGATTAACCTAGATACATATGGCTACATTTCGTATGAAGAAATCGAACCTCAGTTTAGCCTCTGAGAGCCTCAAAAGTTGTCATGTAGTTAAGACATTGGTGCAGTATGTTGAATGGAAAATTCATCTTTAGACTTTAGGGGCAAAATGGGGATTGATATAAATATATTTGAGCAAGTTGCCTTCTGTAAAGTTGTAGAGCTTTCTTTTATCTTTCCGACGGTCCAAGAACGACCTCAATCCGATAATTGTAGTGAAAGTTATGCTATTTTGATTGCTTCAGTCTCAGTTACTGTTCATCGCTTCAGTCTCAGTTACTGTTCATCGCTTCAGTCTCAGTTACTCTTCATCGCTTCAGTCTCAGTTACTCTTCATCGCTTCAGTCTTAGTTACTCTTCATTGCTTCAGTCTCAGTTACTGTTCATTGCTTCAGTCTCAGTTACTGTTCGTCTCTTCCGTCTCAAAATGATATCCTACCTTTTGTTCCATTTTGACCTCCTATATGAAAGAATTGGTCTTCGAGGTCTTCATGAAAGTTGTAGATCATGAAATTTTCTTTTCAACAAGCTAAAGAACACCTCAATCTGAAATTTCTACAGAATGTTATGGCTGTTTTCCCGAAACAGGTCCAGTATGATTGAGTTCATAAACATGGTTATTTCTTTTGACCATAACTTCTTCTCTAGACCTCCAAATGACCTGATTCTTGAACCATTGGTTTCGTAAGACATTGATCTACATCTCAACCAAGAATCATAGCTGTCTGAAATGAATGGAGAAAGATTTAGTGAAAAGAGTGGGACGAGTACTCCGGTATTTTGATGATTTCTAGAGTTCCACTAATCCAAATGAGATTAGAATTTTGTCAGATAATACCCGGTGTTAACATGAACATGCATTGTACATACTTTATTTCATACATGTGCGTTACTAAATACTTACGTTGGTACAAATTGTGATATACGCGCATGTTATTTATTATAGAGGAGCAACTAGAATGTCAACCTCCAGACGTTGCCGGATCTTCCAGGCATTAGCTTCGGGAGCAATCTGTGAGTAACCTAGTTGGTTTCACTCAATAAATTGTTGCTTTAGAATATATTTTTGAATAATGATGTGATGTGATTTAATTGTGCTGATTCCGGACAATAAAGGTCCGGTGATTTTGATGCATGAATGAGTTATTAAAATGCTCCTTGTATGTGAACGAGACGAAATAAGTGCTTCAAATGTGCAAATTATGAACATGCTTATGAATCCAAAAGAACAAATGCGTTTAGCAGTTCTGTTGAATGCCGGACTACGGTCCGATGATGAAAGTGGCCTAAAATGGGAACGTGCATCCATGTGCTTGACTGAGGTTATGTTATATGAAACATTCATTACATGAATGCATGAAAGATAAAGGAAGTTATGACCGGAGTCGCCAGGATAAAGAGCTTAAAGCTCAGAATGTGAATAGAGCCTCAGGCTCAAGTGTGACCGTACCCGGTATCCACTAAGGGATATGGGATGATATACGACAAAGCTCGACATCCATGAGGGGATGAGCTAGTAAAAAGGCACTCGGTCATAACGACAATAATAAATGAAAGTGAGTCTCACGTGCATTGCAAATTATAATTGATGTGTTTCGTATGAACGATGTGATATATTATGAATATGCAATGTGGTGAATATTATGCTACGTGTATTGATGTGATGCATGAATTGAGTGAACCATCGATGATGGTTACCTCATTAAGTTCACAAAACTCATCAAAATTGCAACGTTGTCTTTTCAGGACTGAGAGATGACTCTAGCTACTGAGAGGCTCTACCAGCCGTGTAGATTGTGTTTTGGCAAGTGAAATCATGGCTCAAAGGTCGGTCAGCTGGGTTTTTGGATGGCTTAGCTAGAAGTGATATATTTTCCCCTTTCATATAGTACCTTTGTACTAGGTTTTGTTAATGTACATGTATTTAAGGTTGAAAGATACAATGTAGACTTTTAGTTTTAAGAATCGAAATGAGGAAAAGTTGGTTTTAAAAATATTGTGATTTCTTATGATGCTTTGCAAGTGAATAATGTTATGATGCCATATGAAGTGAATGTAATGATCGATCGTAGCTCGTCCTTATCATAGAATATATACCAGAATGACTTTCGGGCATCCCGGTGCGCATCCCTAGGGTAAGGGGGTGCTACACTTTGGGTGGTTATGGAATGTGTTGTGAAGGGTTTTCTAGTTTGTTTATCAAGAGGCCAGATGTCACAACGTCATTGGTTACATTACAGGCAACATAATTGTTCAAATAAAAACGCAACGATGGACCTTTTACTGTTTTGGCCGGTAGAAAATGTTGTGGTGTGAGTTTGTAAATTCTTGCCTCCTCTTCGCAAATTGCCACCACATAATCAGTCCATAGGTCCTGCAAATACAGTACCTATGATAGTTACACATTTTGTGTTTCCATCAGGCAGGGTTATAGAACCAAACAGGGTAGAAGGTTTTATGCAAGAGTAATATTTTATATCTGAACACATATGAGCAGATGCACCAGAATCTACTATCCATGAACCTTTGTCATACAAAGCACTATTTGAGCTATGTAGAGATAAATTCTTACCCGCAAAATTGCTAAAAGCAACATGGTTGGTTTCTGCGTTACCTTTACCTCTTATGCACCTCATTAGTTCGTTTACTTATTGAGTAAGAACGTTGATATCCACCTCCTTCTCAGTTGATTCTGTGCTCACTAGTCTATTGTCAATAGGTTTCTCCATCACAGCAGCAACATGGTGACCCCTTTCTCTAGTCCTTTTTTCTTTTAGCTCCTTGAACCAATCTAGTATCCCGTGTAGTTTGAAGCAGGTGTCAATAGTATGCCCCTTTTCGTGACATTGTTCATAGTACTTGTCCTCTTTCCTTGAATTAAAGTTCCTCCTGTTGTAGTTGCTTGAGTTACCACTGTCTCTACCCTCAGCTCTTTTGTAACTTCCCTGCTTAGCCATCAATGCTACATTCATGTGGTCTCCTTCTCCGTAGTTCTGTGATATGTTTTTCTGCCTCTCTATTGTTAGAATCATGGAGTAGGCTCTACTCACCAGTGGTAGTGGATCATTCAACATAATCTGTCCTACCACATGGCTGTATTCCTCTCTTAACCCCATCAGAAATTGAACAAGCCTTATATTATTCTCCATAGATCTATTTTTATCATTTCCTTCACAGGAACATCTCATAAAAGGCATCAAACAATTCAAATCATCCCACAGTTTTTTTAACTTCGTGAAATATGTAGTCACAGACCCATTCCCTTGTCTTAAGTTTCCTATTTCTTGTATTAACTGATAAATATATGGGCCATCACTCTCTCCATACCTAGACTTCAATTCCTCCCACAAATCTCTAGCAGACGTAACTACTAGAAAAGAATCAATGATTTCTTTGCTAATGGAGTTTAGGATCCAGGAGGTTACCATTTTGTCTGCAGTGCACCATTTTCGAAGGAGTGATGGGTTGTTCTTTGGTTTATTTATATCATCGTTTACAAACCCCATCTTATCCTTAGCTCCTAATGCAATACTCATAGATCAACTCCACGATAGGTAGTTATTTCCATCAAGTAGTGAGGTCACTAAGACACACCCTAAGTTTTTGGACGTTGCAGTGGAATAGGAATCAATCTCAGCATCATTCTTGTGTGTTGATTTCACTGTCATTTTCGTTGTTCTGAGACATGATGTGAGTAGTGTTAATGAATCAAGGGTGTACCCTGCTCTAATACCATGTCAAATCCATAGGAAACGATAGAAACAGGAGGATAGGAGAGGAAAATCTCAACTTTTCATTGCAAAAAAAAGGGCACTGTATATGGCTTTATACAAGTGAAGAAGAGGAAAAATCAAAAGGAAATCGTTACTAACTGTCCTTTCTATACAGGTTGTACATGATCTCTGTATTTTACGTTTTTTTATTATGTTGTTGTGTCATAGGTTCGTTATTTGGCAAGTTCCGACAAATACAACAACAGAAATGGAAGTGAGTTATGACAAGCGACTTGGCCATAGAGGTGAATTAGGTTACAATGGCGGGAGCTGCAGAACAATGAGGGCACCAGTGAGATGATGATTGGACGATGACACTGAGAGCTGATCGAATGAGAGAGGTGGTCGAATGGAGAAAGTCACTAGAGTGAAGATAAGGAAACAGGGTTGGATAAGGTAAGGTTAAAAAAGATTTGTTCTTTCTTTAATTTAGTCCTAAAGTTTAAAAAACTTATGAATTTTTTCATTATTCAATAGGTATTTTAAATATTGACTGGTGCTAACTAGTACCAGTCGAAAAGACTAGTATCAGTTGATACCTTGAGCTGTTACGATATCAATTTAAGTAATATCATTTTCTAATCGATACAGTACAAATCTCTACTTAGGGTATAAATACAATCTGCATTAAAAAAATTATAAAAATTCAAATAAGTCCCAACATCTATGATTCTTTTAAATTTTAATAATAATATTCATTAATTAAAAGAATTTTATTTAAATTAAATCAAATGATTATATTAAAATAATTATTTTTATAATAATTTGTGTAGAAGTATATTATTAAAATTTTAGTCCTTATGAATTAATTTTTACTATTTAATAACAACAAAATATAATACATTAACCTTAAAATATTAAAATTTTCTATTAAATTTAAAATACTAAATGATACTGAATATGTTTAGTCTTATAACAGTAGGTCCTACTTAAACTAAATTTGTGTGATTTGAATAAGTAAACTCATGATCATATGAATTTAGAGACGTAGTTAGGAATAACATATAAGATATGTTTTGGCAATAGTTGTCACCTAATGAATCTAGGAGCCATATGAGATATTATCTACCTAATTTAAGATTAGTTGGTTTATTGAGCAAAATGACAAAATGACAAAATCAAGATCAACTAAATTTGAATGACATCCTAACCTATTAGAAAGATTAGAGTAATCTTTCTGAATAATAGTGATGACTGTTATTTTGAATAAAATAAAGAAAGTAACCAAATACATGATTAAAATCCTAATCTCATTTGATAGTCATGGCATATAATTAATTACTTGTTTTTCTTATATTTATATTTTGTACTGAGTGGAATGTACCTTGTTTAGTATAATTGATACTAAGTTAGTGAAATCAATTTCTTAGACATACGTTAGGATTGAGAAGAGTTATCAAAGATAGATAGAAATTGTACGTCTATTATGTTATATTGCTATAATCCTTATTGAGGATTTAGTGACAAAGTTTTAGAGATATGTCAAAATTATATAAATGACAAAATATAATGACATTTTGCATTGGCTAATATCTCATAAACTTTGATGACAACATGTAAGATGTATGTCAACATTATGATAGCAAGATGCAAGAGGTTGCATAAAGTAGAGATAAAAGGTATAGTACTTTGTTGGAAATTTTTTTTCACTTAATTTAACCTACCAAAAGCATAAACATAGACATCAATTAAAGGCATTTGCTATAGTATGATAATAGTTGTCATTAGAAAAAATTGATTGCATAACTTATCTTGCCATGCTCAATATGATAGAGATCATATGTATTTCTAATTTATGCTTTTGAGTATACGATATTAAATTTAGATTCAACATTATTATAATGTTCAATGCATGATAAGAAATACATTATTAAGTAAAAGCAATTGATCCAATTTTATACAAATAGTTTGTATCAATTGGATCAAAGGAGATATATGCTTAACATAAGTGGCTATAATATAAAGCTGGGTAATTGAGACTATCCTTTTATGTCATATTGGTTAAATCAACATAACAAGAATCATAAAGTTACATAATAGGATATATTTATCCTTTTAATTATGAATCATATGAATATTGTGAAACTTTCAAGTTAAATAATAACCAAATTGACCTTTTGTGAAAAGATGATGATGGTATTGAATTGTTAAATTTATAAATGTAACATATTGGATGGAATAACAATTCATAAAAGGATGACATTGATATTTTATTGCATTACTAATGACTTTATATGATATAGTTATATGCATTAAAATGAAATGTTGATTTGAAAATTTGAAAAGTTCAAATTGTTAAAATATAAGTAAAAATTAAGCATTGAGAATGCTGAAGCACTTCGATGGGATTGTTGTGGTGAGTTTTAAATTTTTGATTATCTATAAGGAATAGGATTCTACAGTGAATACTTTCACAACAAAATTCTATAGGAGTGTGGATTTATGCAAGGAAAAAAATACAATATGAGATATTGTATGATGCAATATCATTTTCCTAAAGCTATACCTAGTACAATGACTTACCTTCAATGGTTCCAGTTGAATCAATTAGCAAGATTTCATATCAGACATAAAATGCTAAGTCTTTGAAAGAGTCAAAGTTAATGATTCAAGGATGTGATACTTGGTTGAAGCATACATTATCCATTAAGTTTAGAATTAAATTGGGTAATAAAAGGTTATGAGATATCCAAAATGTTGGATATAATCTTACAAGTCTATTAAACAAATTGTTTGTTTGAACTTATACTTATAGGAGAATGGTTCTTAAGATAAGTAGTGAGAATAAGATGAAACTTGAAAAGTTCAAATCTCATGACAATACATAAAATTGGAACTAGTGCCTTTGTTTATACATTCGATGTGTAATTGAAAGGTTATGAGATGTTGAAAGATTCACTTTCATGAAAAATTCAAAGAATTTTTTTTTGGGGATGATTGTAAATTTATCATGTCTATAAGAAGGTTAATTGAAGCATAGTTGTCCTCTTCAGTGGGAGTATGTAGAGACATATTACTCACAGAGAAAAATAATTCTAATTTTGAATTATTGAAAACATAATTGTCTAAGAACAACTCTTGTTAGATATGAAAATGTAACAATTTAATTATGGGAATTAGATCTATGAAGATCAATTGGAAGTTGTTCACCTATTCTAAGTCCAAGTACATAGATATCATACTAGATAACATACCAAAAATATACTTGTAAAGTATTAATATCAATTATTCCATGTATGAGTTGATATTTTAGTTCAAGGTAATAAGGATATAAATTTAGAAGTAAATCCTAATTAAGGTCTATTTACTTATACTGATATCGTTCAAGATTAGAAAGATTCTATTGTATCAATGGTAGCTAATTAAGCTATAATACAATTTTCATTTAGTGAAAATGATTAATTGTATCAATAAGTTCTTTAATGAACTTAATATAGTTCCTTACATTGTTCAAGACGGTAATGTACTATACAACATTAGAACTATTAGGCATATAAAAGAAGCTAAGGTCTCATCAAAATTCAAAAATGTATTTAGGCAATTTTTCTTAATTATAATGATATCTTGTAGAATTCTCTCATTAAGCTACTATCTCAATAGTAGCATGATCATCATATGGTGATATGATATAAGATACGTAAACAGTTGCCTTAGTGCAAGTGGGAGAATGTTGATTTATGTCTTACGATTAATTGAATAGTTGTAGTTTAGTGGCAAAATAATTAAAAAACCTTTTTTCTCTTATACATGTTTAGATGTATATGATAAAGTCCATAAGATAATTATGCATTATAGATAAAATCATGATGAGATTATAATTATGAGATTCATATTGCATTTTTATATTATCCCTAAATTGTTCCTAATCATTGCTTAATTAAGAATGGATATTAATAGAACGTAAAAGGCTATCACACGTTACGTTTTTCCTTATGAAGGAAGTAGTCGATCTCATATATTAAAATATGAAGATACCTAAACAAACCTATAGATGCTTGTTAGAGAACAAGTTTATTGAGCATGCCTAATATGAGAAATCCATTTGAAACATTACTTGTTTGTATTTAGCAATTCTCATTGTGATGATTGTATAAGTGATTCTTTAGTTTGAGATTTCCAAAGTTATCTTGCATAGGGATTGATATGTTTTGATACTACTTATAACTTATTCTGATCATAGGTAGTTCAATCGGTAGTCATTAAATGTGGCATGAACTATATGGAGGTAGTTGAGAGATCAAGCTAGGATTCATCATCTTAAAGTAATTAGGAAGAATGTTATGTTGTTCTCAATTAATATTGACTTGGAAAATCCTTGGCCAAAGTAAAATGTCATTTTGTAAATAGTTTACAAATGTCATTAATTGAACCAATAACTAATGGTGGTCAATTAATATGATTGGACTTAAAAGAGAGTAGACACTAAGACAATGCTCTATGTCTATATGAATATTATATGATGAAATGATTGAATTATAAAAAAAATTCATATACGAAAAAGTTAGTCAAAACCACTTTGACATTTCTGGATGTTTAGGTGGTCATGATATGTGTTAGACGTCAATCTTGATATTTGATTATAAATTGTTTAATTAAAGAATTAAAGATAAATAAAAAGGAGTTTTAATTTATTTATTTGTAATTATGAATTATAATTATAATTTATAATCATTGCCAATATATTTAAAAACCTAATGGGTCTCATATAAAGAACGAATTGAAGAGAACAAATATATTTAATCAAGTTGGATTTAATTATAAAGTTTGTGAAACTTTCTAGTTAAATATAAGGCATTTAATACATAAGAATTAATATGAGATATTAGATCTTATTTGAGCATAACTGGTATTTAATTAGAATCATTTGTAATTCTAATTAAATTTTAATTTTAATTAGAATTTAATTCAATTAAATTACTAAAATGTTTTAATCTTATTATAAATAGACTTAAGTTCTAATAATGAAACTAGCACGTCTTCATCAACCATCTTTGTAAGTGTTACAGAGTTCTTTTAACCTATTATGTAGATATCATTAGAGGGGCACTTGTGCGGTCACGGTAATTAAGATGAATCGATTTCAGAAACAATTCGAGGGATACAACAAGAATATGATGAAGCTTCAAAATAAGGTATGAATTAAGATTCATGCTTTGTTATAATTTAATTGTTAATCATTTTATAGAATTAAAATAATCTTAATTTTTGAAAAATCAAAATATAAAAAAATTCGTAATTATTCTGCTACTGCCGGGATCAAATTCTATCCCAATTTTCCAACACCGTTACTCGCTCTTACCCTTTTACAAAGGCTCTCGTCATACACCGCTAGTTCATCCCATATACCAACACCAGAACACTTTTTACCCGTATGTTAACACCTACAACGCTTATTATAAATTTTCTCTTAAACCGCTCAAAATTCAAATGCCTGTTTTTGATGGAGCTAAACCATTGAATCGGTTATTCCAAGTGTAACAATATTTTGATTTTTATTAAATCCCAACTTAGCAACTTTTAGTTCAATAAGTACTCAGTATATCGTGTAGCCTATGAGTAGCCCAATTTCTGAACTTCCTATTTTAACTACCCTTACTTTTCCAGTCATGGTGGGCGGCAAGGATTTTTTATAATGCTCCGGTAAAGGCACCGACATTTCAGTGTACCTTCAAGAAAACACTTTTGTTGTTCCTTTCTATATTCCACTGTTTTTGAGACCCCTTACTCCTTATGACCACTGGTTAATTTATGACACGTTGAAGGAGGAAATATCAAACTCAATCCAAGTCCTTTTCCCTCACTCGTTTTACTAGTTCGTAAGAAGGATGTAAGCTGGTGTTTCTATATGCACTCATTGTTCCAAATCAGTTTCATATTCCCATAATAGATGAAATGTTAGACAAAGCTTTTAGGGCTACAGTGTCTATGAAGATTGATATACGTTCAGGTTACATCAAATAAGCATGGCAGAAGGGGGTACTTTTAAGACTTCTTTCACGACACTTGATGGTCATTATGGGTTGTTATTTATGTCGTTTGGCTTAATTAACACTCCCTTGACCTTTCAGTCTGTAATGAATTATCCACTATGACCATTTATAAGCATGGCAGAAGGGGATGCTTTTAAGGTTGATTTCAACACAGTTGATGGTCATAGTATTGCGTTCAAGACAGTGTATGGTCATTATGAGACATTAGTTGCCATTTGGCTTAATTAACACTTCCTTAACCTTTTAGTCTGCCCATTTCTTTGCAATTTTTTTTTTTTGGTTAGACATTTCTTTGCAATTTCATGTTCGTGCTTTTCGATGACATATTACTTTATAGCCAAAGTTGAGAGGGGTTCACTTGGGGCATCTTAATCATGTTCTTAGGGTTATTTTCATCTCGTAATTTTTATACTAAGTTGCCTAAGTGCATTTTTTATTTTGGTGTGGTTAGCCAAAGTTGAGGGGATCACTTGGGGCATCTTAATCATGTTCTTAGGGTTATTTTCATCTCGTAATTTTTATACTAAGTTGCCTATGTGTATTTTTTTATTTTGCGTAGTTACTTCAGTGGATTATTTAAGTTATGTGATATCAGCCCAAGACGCAGAGCAGCTCTGGGCAAAGGTAGGGTGGGCACCTGCCCAGGACTTATCCTCATAAATGATAAAATAGGATATGTTTTTATCCTTATGAAAAATAAAATAAAACAAAATAGACCCTACTCTTGACATCATAAAGAACAACAAAAAGGGCTCATATTTTACTTATTTTTATTCTTTGTGAGAGCCTAAAACTATGTAAAAATAGAAACTTTTTTTACTTTGCCCAGAGCCTATAAAACATTAGGAACAACCCTGCTAAGACATCAGATTGACCTAGGCAACATTTAAGCCATACTTTATTGGGCTATCTCAACCATTGTCACAACCCTTAAAGGATTTTTAGGTTTGACCGAATACTACAAATGTTTTGTACATCAGTATGCTTCTATAGTGGGTCTACTTATAGATCTATTACAATCTAATGCTTTTACATGGATAGACAATGCTACTATAACATTCATTAAACTAAACAACAAAGTGTTGGGAAATCAATACGGGATCAAATCCTAACCACAGCGGAGTAATTACGAAATTTTTTCATATTTTAATTTTTCAAAAACTAAGATCACTTCAATTTTATAAAATGATTAACAATTAAATCATAATAAAACATGAATCTTAATTCATACTTTATTCCGAAGCTTGATCATATTATTGTCATATCACTTGAATCATTTTTGAAATTGATCCATCTCAACCACTATAGTCGCACAAGTGTCCAGTTTCTAATGGTATACACAGAACAGGTTGAGAGAAATCTGTAATTCTTACAAAGAGGGTTAAGTAAGAAGTGTTAGCTCCATTAGAGCTTAAGCCTAGTTATAATAAATTTTGGATATTTTAGTGATTTAATTGAAATTATATTCTAATTTCAATTAAAATTTAATTAGAATTTTAAATAATTTTAATTAAATATCAGTTATACCCAAATAAGATCCAATATCTCAGGTCGATCCTTATTTATTAAATATCTCATATTTAATTATAAAGTTTCTCAAACTTTATAATCAAATCTAACTTAATTAAAAAATCTTTGCTCTTTTCAACTTGTTCTTTATGTGAGACCCATTAAGTTCCCAAATATATTGGCAATGATTATAAATTATAATTAGAATTAGATAAATTAAAATTTCTTTAGTTATCTTTAATTCTCCAATTAAATAATTTATAATCATAGATCAAGATTTTTGTTTAGCAATGCATCACGACCACCCAATATTTAAGAGTGTCAAAGTAGTTTTAATTAACCTTTATGTATAAGATTTTTCTATATATTTCAATCCTTTCATCATGCAATATTCTGATTAGACATGTAAGTGTAAGTCGACTTGTACACTTCGGTAACTCGACTTACACGTATTCAGTACCGATAAGTCGACTTGTACATT
>JANKOD010000007.1:11310965-11333760 GCA_026284645.1 Erythroxylum acuminatum | reverse complement strand
TTCCTAAAATTCACCAAAAATTTTGAAATAATAGTGACACTCTCAAAATAAATTTTCAACACAAATAATCCACAATTTACAATAAAATCACGTTTATAAATCAATTCTACCCAGAAAATGTCAATGAATGCATGTACAATTATTTTAATGTGTCAAAAATAATTATTCACGTGTATGTGTATACTCAATTATGCATAAGCATGCAATGCACTTATAATTTCTCAATGTCCTGTCATGTTCACTATTCTGTCAATGTCATGTCATGTTCACTATTCTGGGGTTCTAGTCCCTAACATGGGATGTTACAGAGAAATCTTGTGCGATATGGGTAAGAATCTCCTCTTGTAATTCTCCATGCTAAACCTCTTTAGTACTTTATCTATGTACGTGGATTGAGATAATCCAAGCAACCGTTTTGATCTATCTCGTAGATCTTTATACCTAGTATATAGGCTGCTTCTTCCATATCCTTCATGGAAAAGCTCTTAGATAACCATATCTTAATAGACTGGAGCATTGAAATATTATTTCCAATAAGTAATATGTTATCCACATAAAACACTAAGAAAACGACTACACTTCCACTTACTTTCGTGTAAACGCAAGGTTCTTCAACATTTTTTATAAAATCAAACTATTTGATTGTTTCATCAAAACAGATATTCTAACTCCGCGATGCTTGCCTAAGTCCATAAATGGACCTTTGCAACTTGCATACTTGATCAAGAAATTCTTTGGATTAAAAATCTTCAGGTTGTGTCATATATACATCCTCTTGCAAATTCCTATTGAGAAATGTTGTTTTGATATCCATTTGCCAAATTTCATAATCATGGTATGTTGCTATAGCCAATAAAATCCTTATGAATTTAAGCATTGCTACTGGTGAAAAAGTTTCATCAAAATTAACTCCTTGTTTTTTTCTGTAACGTTTCGCCACCAACCTTGCTTTGTACATATGTACATTTCTATCCATGTCAGTTTTTCTTTTAAAAATCCATTTGCACCCAATAGGTACTATACCTTCAGGTGTATTTACCAAAGTCCATACTTGGTTAGTGTACATGGATTCCATTTCGGATTTCATAGCTTCTTGCCATTTTAAAGAATCGATGTTTGACATTGCTTCTTTAAAAGTAGTAGGCTCATCATCTATAAGTGATACGTTATCCTTTCTATAGTTAATATGTAGATCTAACATAGTGGAAGGACGAAGTATCCTACCAGTTCGTCATGGACTATGTGTCTCTTGAATACTCGGTTGTACATAATATGTATTAACTTAAGTTTTTTGTTCCATGTCGATGTGAATTTGTGGTTCTTGAACTTCTCTAAGCTCAACCTCACTCCCACTTCTTTCTTTGATAATAAATGCTCTTTCTAAGAATGTAGCATGTCTTGAGACAAATACCTTTTGCTCAATAGGATGATAGAATAGATAACCGGAACTTTCTCTTGGATATCCCACAAATTTTCATTTATTCGATTTAGCTTGAAGCTTATCAGATATAGCACGCTTCACATAAGCATCACATCCCTAATCTTTAAGTGTGATAATCCAGGTCTTCTACCAGTCCATATCTCATATGACGTCTTATCAACTAATTTAGATGGAACTTTATTTAGAAGATATATTGTGGTTTCAATTGCGTATCCCCAAAAAGATATAGGAAGAATTGCATGACTCATCATGGAATGTACCCTATCTAATAGTGTACGATTTCTCCTATCAGAAACTCCATTTTGTTGTGGAGTTGCAGGAGGAGACCATTATAAGAGAATCCCATTCGCTTTTAAGTAACCAAGAAACTCGTGATCTAAGTATTCAACACCTCGATCTGATCTAACTGTCTTAATACTTTTGCCAGTTGTTTCTCTACCTCTAGTCTAAATTCTTTGAACTTTTTAAAGGATTCAGACTTTTGTTTTGATCAAGTACACATAACCATATCTAGAATGATCATCTGTGAACGTAATGAAATATGAGTATCCACCTCTACAATTTGTGAACATAGGTCCACATACATCTTAATGTATTAATTCTAATAACTTACTAGCACGTTGTCCCATTCCCTTAAAGGGTAGTTTAGTCATCTTTCCCAATAAACAAGATTCATAAATTTCATATGATTCATAATCAAAAGGATCCAAATATCCTTCTTTATGCAATTTTGTGATTCTATTTTCATTGATATGACCTAACCTACAATGCCATAAATAAGATGGAGTATTTATGTTAAGAATTGGCCTTTCTAGATCTAACTCATACAATCCATTTGTAAGCAATCCAGATCTATAATAAACGTCATCTTTATAAAAAGAACAACTGTTATTCTTAATTATAAAGACAAATCCATTCAAATCTAAATGAGAAATAGAAATGATGTTTCTTATAATAACAGGAACATAATAACAATTATCAAATTCTAATATAAGGCTAGAAGGCAAAGCTAAACTACAAGTCTCTACAGCTAATGCAGCAACTCTTGCTCCATTGCCAACTCACAGGTCTACTTTGCCTTTCTTCAATGATCTACTCCTTGTTAACATCTGCATGTTATTACACAAGTGAAAATCTCAACCAGTGTCTAATACCCAAGAATGTGGAACAGAAGTAGAAAAATTGATCTCAATCATAAACATACCTGAAGAGATAGTTTCCTTAAGCCTTTTATCTTTTAGGGTCCTTAAGCCTTTTGTCTTTCAGGGTCTAGCAAGATAAGATAGGAAGTTCCTCTTCCAATTTCCATAAACTTTGCACTGAAAATATGTGCCCTTGTCATTGCTCTTCTTCTTGACACCTCCTTTGGCTTTTACTACATTAGTAGAAGCCTTTTGTTTCTTGTTATTATTCTTCTTGAAGCCCTTTTTCTTGCTTTTAGAAGAACTAACAACAAGTACAGAACTGGGTTCCTTCTTAAGGCACCCTTCTACAGTCTTAAGCATATTCAACAGTTCAAGCAGTGTCATGTCCTTCTGATTAATGTTAAAGTTCATGATGAACTGTGAAAAGCTCGAATTTAGAGACTGCAGCACTAGATCAACGCTTAACTCGTGGTTGATGACAAAACCTAATTGGGCCAATTTTTCCATTTACCTAATCATCTTCAGTACATGAGCTTTGATTGAAGATCCTTTTGTTATCTTACATTGAAATAGTTCCTTGGAGATTTAATATCTCTCCACCCTACTTTGTGCACTAAATAACTCCTTAAGATGTAGTATTATAGTAGGTGCATCCATGTTTTCATGCTGTTTTTGAAGTTTAGGAGACATGCAAGCTAACATCACACATGTAGCTTGTTCAACATCATCAATATAACGCTGATATTTCTCCCAATCTTTATCAATAGCATCTGAACAAGGTTCAGATGGAGTAGGAATATCAAGACCATACAATTTCTTCTCTTGCCTAAGAACTATTCTTAAGTTTCGTAGCCAGTCCGAAAAGTTGTATCCAGTCAGCTTGTTAGCATCTAAGATGCTCCTCAATGTCAGGTTGGTACTCATCTTCAAATTCAATAACCGAAAAAACATAAAAGGAGCATATATTAGTTTATATCCAAAAATTAAATAAAATAAGGACTTTAAAATTATTTGATTACTCTCACTATCTTCTACAAAATAATAGCCCTCACTATTATATCGAAAAATTATCAAATAATTTCTTAGTGGGCTAGGATCCCATTTAAAATTAATTGATCTTGAGTTTGCTTAACAAACCAACTAAAAATTAAATTAGGCAGAAAACAACTTTTCAGTCATATCTCATGTGATTCCTAGAATCGTTAGGTGACAACTTTTGCCAAAAATATATCAAATATATTATTCCTAACCCTGTCTCTAAATTTCTATGATCATGAGTTTACTCATCTAAATCATACAATTTTAGTTAAGTAGAACTCATTAATTTAATATAAAACGTATCCAGGTTAAAGTGACCTTGAGTTTACTCAACAAGTCAAACAATAAACAAAATTATGATTTTATTCTCAAATAATGGAAGACAACTATCACGTTCATAATGTGTACTTAATATTTTGTTGAGGGATTTAAAATTACAAAAAATTCCCGATCTCATCAAAATAATATAATCTCATTATATTTATAATTTGAAACATAACCCAATTATGAAAGAAATTATTTAAAACTTGCTTGATTCTAATTATTGATTTGATAAAAAAATTAATTTAATAATTCAACTCTTGAAAAATTAAATTAAATTCCAAAACCTTTTCTAATAAAAATTTCTTTGAAAACAATTTTCAAAAATTAGTAAAACATTTTTTCAATTTATTAGGAGTTGAAATTAATTTAATCTCTATTAAATTAATTAAAAGACAAATTAGGGTTTTTAACAACATTTTAAAACACAAAAATTGGGTGGGAGGGTGTCTGGCGTGTGTAATCCTCTGGGACGGACGCTTTTAAATACACGTGCCCACCATCTCCAGAAGCGTCCGCTCGCTTTTCTACCTCCCTCCTTCCCATGTCGTCTTCTTCCATGATAATCGCTGCCCATCTTTCACGTTTCCCTCAATCGTAGGTAGCGCTCCTTGTCGCAACAACCAACACACACATCGACTTGGACTACAACCGCTGGCTCTCAACGGTTCTCTAATCCTCTTCTCCGTTTTTCTCCTTAGCGCCATCCTCTGTGCCACCGTCGTCCTCTGCAACTGCGTTGCCTTGTGTTCATAGGTGAGATTTCACCCATCGGTTTTACATGGTGGTGATGCCAAATCAGTGGCGTCACCGACCCATAATCACCAGCGGCAAAATGCTGCTGGTTCTGCAATTGGCTACAGTAGCCTTGTTTATACGCTGAGAACAAGCAGAAACCCAATAAAAACATAAACATCGGCAGTAAACCCAAGCACAAGACAGTCAAAAGAAGATCAATCACATAATAGATGCAAAATTAGGTTTCAGAAACCAGATAATAGGGGCGACAGATATTTAGGGATATCAAACCAAAACGCAAGGCAGGCATCGGTGGGAGGCAGAGAAGAAAATTCCAAATGGAAAAAGGATGCAATCGTGCATAAAAAAAAGGGCTTCGGAAAACATTTTGCAGAAATCACATTGTATTCCAGATTCACTTGCATTATATATGGAAAAATTAGGTTTTTGACTCTTGTTCAGAAACAAAACATATACAAGCAGAAAACATATACATTCGATGAACACAAACAAACAAGAAATAATTTCCAATCATGGAAATAGCTTCAGGTATCATAAAAACCGAAGTATAATAAATCAAATCAACAATAATCAATCCTCTAATTCAAGATTAACAATTAAAGAAGGCTTTGATACCGCTGTTGGAATCCAACCGTGATCGAATCACGAATGCAGTGGAAAAAAAAAAATTTTATGGATTCCGAGCAGATCTTGATAATTGACTAAACTTGAATAAAACACAAAACGATTTAGAAATCGTATCTTGTTAGGTTTCCGTTAAAAAATCTGTGAAACCTTTTCTGATTGATCAATCACAAGCTGTCCACTTGTCCAGCCTCTGATGATATCCACAGAGCAATTCCCAAACTACTTTCAGAGGAAGAAGACAAAAGGTGATAGCTTTTAAAAAGCTCTTTCCTTTAAATAGAAAAATCATAGCAGTCTTTCATTAAAATTAAATCTCTTTAATTATAATTAGAATCAAATTCAAATTCAAATTCAAATTAATTTAATTTTAATAAAATTAAATATCTCATATTTGATTCCCAAAGTTTTTTCAAACTTTATAATTAAATCTAACTTAATTAAATTGATTTTTCTTTCACAAATTACTCTTTAATGTGTGACCCATTAGGTTCCTAATATATTGACAATGATTATAAGTTATAATTCTAATTCACAATTAGAATTTGATAAATTAAAACTCCTTTTAATTTATCTTTAATTATCCAATTAAATAATTAATAATTATAAATTATGATTGACGTCTAACAACATGTCATGATTACCCAAATATTAGGACTGTCAAAGTGATTGACTTAATCTGTCCATGCATAGCTATAATGTATAATTAATTCTTTCATCATTCAATATTCTAATTGGACAGAATATGGATAACTACTTTTATCATTCAATCATGTTCGTTCTTGCTAATAAGTAATTGATTTATAATTGAAATTTAAAACTTCTTTTCAAATATCAATTCACTCTGGCCAGAGAATTCCATAAATCATTACTAATCAAGAACAGTAGAATATTCTCTATAATTACTTTAGAATGACGAATCCTATATTGACTTAACTATATACATATGGTTCATACTATATCCAATTACTACCGATTGAATTATCCTAGGACGATTCATAAGTAGTGTCAAAACATAGTAATTCCCATATTAGATACTTTGGTAATTTCAAGTCTAAGGATCAATATACAACCATCATTATGAGATAATCTATAAACACATAATAATATTCCATTTAAAATTCTCATAATCGAGTCAGTTCAGTGACTTATTCTCTAATAATCACCCACACATTAGTTTAAGTATCTCCATACTTTAATTTATGAGATCAATTACTTTCTTCACAAGAAAGAAACATAATGTGTGCTAGTTTTACCATTTCAACAATATCCAATCTTGATGAAACTACAACTAGGAATATTTAGGAATGACACGTAAGTGTAAATTGAATATCATAATTATAATCTCACCATAATTTCAATTACACAGTAATTATTCCAAAGAATTTATCTTTAGTATTAAAATATGAAATATTAATGAAATTAATACATAAAGATAAATGGTGCCTTTTCATCAATTAAAATATAATATCATATATTAATTTGTATCCAATTAATTGGCTTCAAGGGCATAAATAACAATTAGTCCTCTCAATTTTAAAAAAAAATTGTAAGTTTAAATTACCATAAAAGGAGTTGTAATTCAGATGAAGTCTTGAGGAACATAGTCATAGACATTATAAATAAATCACTTAATTATAAGTTAATTATGAATTGTTAATTTATTTAAAATAAGTAACTTATAAATTATAAAAATTATTTAAATACGACAATTCTGGGAATCGAGAACTTCCATGAATTCATGCATTTATGAATCAACGACAAATTTTGGAATTTCCACCTAATCTAATGGCCATTTTACTTGTGGACAAATAAACAACTATATTCCAATCACTGACTTCACCTTTATGCCACATAGTGTCAATGATGGAATTCCAGCTTCTATTTATATCTACATTCTACAGTTTGAGCAAGCAATGGAACCGTAGAATCCAATCCATACATAAGTTAGGCTGCTCTAGGTTGTGATTGATTAAGGAAAATGGAGACAACCATGTATCACGACCATGAAACATCCCCAGATATTTCAGTCGAGCTCATTGGTGGTGGGATCTTAATGCTATTGTTTTTTGGCATTGCGTTTATGCTAAGGCAATCCTGTTATTGGCGTAAGCCAGAGCCAAGTTCACCGACCGTCCGATCCCTGGAGAGGCCTGAACATGTTGAAAGCAGAAGCGTCAAAATATGTGGAGAACCAGATGTAGTGGTAATCATGGCAGGAGAAGAGAAGCCTACCTACCTAGCAGTACCGGCACCTCCTTTACAACTTTGTCAAGAGGTTTGAGGTTGACAACTCAGTTTTGATCAATCTTCGTTTATGTGTAGGCAGCTTTTACTTTCGTATATATACATATATCGTAGTTTCTTAGCCAGAAATTCGTAGGTTGATTGAGTGCGTCAATGGCAATGTTAGCCGACCAACAATTCACCTAAGAATATCTGATTTTGAGCAATTGCACGTACATGATAATGGAAACTCTTGATCATTTTCCTAGAAAGTCCCTACCTTTTGAAATATCTTATTGATGAAAAAAGGGAATAACAGTTTATTTGGCGATGGACCATAAAACGATGAGAAACATACGGGGAGGTGTATGTTACTCCAACGTTGTTTCAACTTATCTTAATTACATATTTTTATGAAAGTCTTATATAAATATGTGGATAAGATAATTTAAAACAGAATTGGAATAGCAAAAATGAAATAGGTGATTTGATCCCGAAACATATGTTGATAGTTTTGTTAAAAATGACCGCTAGGAATAATGTTCCATTTTTTGGCAGACTTATGTTACCTTTACTTTTAGACAGCATTTATTAAATTCAATAGGCTATGATTTTGAGCTACCTCAAATTAATAAATTTATCTTATGAAAAAAAAGAAGACTCGAACTCGAATTCGTTCTAAAATTTTAATAAAATCATAATATTAGTTTGAAACTAAAATTCTTTTTAAGAGCCTGAAGTTAAAGTTTAATCAACTCAATTATAAATTAGACTAGATTGAGAAAAGTTGGACTCAAACTCATCGACCATCCTTATTCTATGTTCAAAATTTTGATACTTCTAACACTATAAATAAATTCTTGGTCTAAGACACTTTCTTAAAATTTCTTAAAAAAGAAAATTGACTTTCCTTGACCTAACTAACTAGATCCAAATTAGGTTATAATTTAATTTGTTAAAGGAAAACTCCCAAAAACAGATTTACATAGCTTGAAGCTTCGAAATATTTAGCCCAAACTTGAGACCAATTTTAAGTCTAAGCCCAAAATTGATTGGATCTAAATTATTTAGCTTAAACTTAAACCTAATCAGGCTAACCTAAGCATGGAAATCCAAAAAATACTAGCATTAATAAATCACGAAAACAAACTTTTCATAAAATCCCACTATACTAGGAGATCTAAGGAGAAAATTCACTACTTTCCTCTTTAAATCCTCCTTTACCATAATGACTATTATTTTTCAAATCAAACTAGTAAGAATAAATGTTTAAGATTTAAAAGTTTAATTAGTATTAGAACATCATAAAATTTGCATATACTAAATAAGAAATGAAAATTATAATATAAATATTTTATGTTTATGAAATGCTGAAACTTATGTTGAATTGAAATGCATTTTCTAGCCTTTAGAATTTAGAAGTTCCTGATTACTATGAAATTGATTAAATTATCATTTTCTTTTTTTTATGGTGATGAAATTTAGAAGAATTTAATTGCAACTATAAGCAAAGAAAAAGATACAACAGAATTAAAGAACGGATTTGTGCCCAAGCCTCGAGTCGGGAAGCAAAACGACTTCGTTTCAACATTTTTGATTAAAAATAGTTCTGATTGGGTTGAGTTGGACATAAGCTCAAGCTTAGACTCAGGCCAAGACCCCCAGCAACAATCGCCTATGGTTTGGCTACGAAAGTTGATATTTGGCAACGAACATCGCCTATAATTTTTAACTATGTTTTTGTATCGTCGCCCAAAACGTGGACCAACTCCTGTAATGTAGCTAAAACTTTTGACTACGTTCATAATCGTAGCCAAAAGTTTTTAGCTATATATTTAACTATGAGAAAAAAGCATAGCTGAAAACTATACGTGACGTTTTCAGAAATTGTTGGCAATAATTTTTGGCTACGTTTTTCTTTGTTCCTAAATATGTAGCTAAAAACTTTTGGCTACAATTCAAAAAATGTCGCCAAACCTTTTTAGCCACATTTCTAGTGTTTTTAGCTATGTTTCTAAAAGTGCAACCAAATATTTTTTAAAACCAAATGTTATATAATGTTACAACAAATTATTTGTTACATTTTAAATCCATATTATTGAACAATATATTTTGTATACAATGTATCGATATATTTTTATTGCAAAATTTATTATACAAATAAATTGTATAAAAATATTATTAATTCAAAATATCAAGCATTGCATATGAAAAGTAAAATATCATTAAATTACAATAACAAAAAGAATATTCTTTGTATATAAGATTTTAATTATAACTTTGACAATTCTGGTAAACAAAATAATAGATAAAGAGACCAGTTTACAATTTATAAATGATTAGATTACAACAAAATTAGAGCATAACTCGGACGACTACCTAGTATTGTCCATGTCGATAAACTTGTAATAATCCAAAAAAATTAGTCAAAATACACTAAAAATATTGTGAGTATTGAAACAATAGGTTCTAATTAACGCAAATATCACATAATTTTACCATTCATGACATAATCACTCAGCAGTTGTATCTTCATCAGGTTTGTAATATGAGAAACAAGTATTAAATTTAAATTATGATACAAGGAAGAATTGAAAGAAAAAAGCATAGGAGATATAATTAATATGTTTCGATTTCCTCCTCATTTTTATCATAATATAATTTAGGCCAAGTAATCTTTTGAATAACATATCATTTTTGTTATTTTTGCTCGAGTTTCTTGTAATGCAGCCTTAAGCCCCTTGTTTTCCTCTTGAAGTTGTTGAATGATTGTTTTATATGATGAGGGTTAAAATATTTGGCTTAGAGCTATAGCCAAGACCTTTGACATAACCCAGAACATGTACCAAGTACGGTATCACAAATGTCTTCTCACTAAGCTCATTCTCCTCAGACATAGATTTCTCTAATAACTCTTGCATCTTATTCTAAAATTTAAAAAATAAAACTGATATTTAATCCAAATATTATTACTTACTACTACATTAATAAATGAACTAAAATGTTGAATATAATTTTATACTTACATAGTTGTTTTCTGCTTCTTCTGACACCCACTCTTCACCTTTCTTATAGTGAGTGACTTTATATAATGTGATCCTATTATACTCTTGTCCACGTAGTTCCTTCTCACTCTGTTTTATGAAAGAAAAATACAAGATACAACAAATAATGTAGTGTTTATTGATATAATTATAACTTGCAAATAAAGATCTTACATGTTCATTTCAGACAACTATAAATTATTTTTACCCTTGATTATGAGGTATTTTTATTTTTGCTCTACTAACCTTTACCTTCTCACAATTATCCTAAATAAAGAAAAAAAAGCTTAGGTAGTCATTAAATCATACAACAAAATTAATGGAAGCAAACGTGAAGGTAGAGAAAACAAACTTGAACTTTTGTGTCAGCCTTAAAATCACACAAATTATTCCAATTTTATTGGGACATTCATTTGTAAACATTTCTCACTATATAAAAAGTGCAAATTACTGACAGAAAATTACCTACAGAAAAAATTCCGTAGTAAATTAGTGACGAAAATTGCTTTCCATAGGTAAATTTGCAGGGAAAAAGGTAATTTGTGACCAAAAAAAAATTGTTGGTAAAGGAGAAGACCAAACAATGCTAATGGAATTTAGCGATAAAATAGTGAAAGTCATCATAAAAATAGGCGCTAATGGTTCCCTGAAAAAATTGCGTACGAAATTTACCAACGGGAAAAAATTTTGTAGGTAATTTACTTACAGAAATATGTTTCTATAGGGAATTTCCCAATGAAAATAGAGTTTCGTAAGTAAATTACTAAGGAGGGATGTTTTCGTAGGGAATTTACCTATGGAAACACCATTCCTTAGGTAATTTAGCTACGGAAACAGCAGTCCGCAGGGAAATTCCCTATGGAATCATTTATTTTTGGGTTATTTACCTACATAAACCTACGGAAATATTATTATGTAGGTAAATTCAAACGACATCAGGATTGTGGTTTTAATTGGAAGGAAAATGATGTCATTTATTCAACCACAAACGACATCATTTCCTTATTTGTTTAAACAAACATCGACAACCTCTCCCCCCTCACTGTCGAATGTCTCTGAAACTTTTCATTTTTTTCCTCTTCCCTTACTATCGTGGTCTTTAGTTCCATACACCATTGCCATCTCAATCTCTGGTTAATCTTCCATCGTGGTTAGTTATTCTTCCATTGCACTTGATTTTTTTATTTTTCTTCTTATTGTTGTTAGGGAAGCTTTTGTTTGGGTCAGTTTTTTTTAATGTGGTTTGTGTTGTCTGCGTCTATTTTAGTTGTTAATGGTTCATTATGTGTCTAAATGTGTTCCTATTGGTGAAGAATGCCACGTACCAGTGTTTTTGTTAATAGTTAGGGATGAATTTCATATGCCTATAAAGTGTTCGATGAAAGTTCTAAATGGATGGATTTTGTCATTGGATTAATTTTTGTTTTTTATTCCCTCATTGCATTAATTGTAAGATAAATTGCATGAATTTATGTTTGATATTTTGCATTACACTAATTGTAAGAGAAATTGCATGAATTTTTGTTTGTTAATTCTCATTTCATCCATGAATTTGATGTTGTTTAACTTGTTTCCTTATTATTTGGACTGTTAAAATTCAATTAAGGTTCTTTTAATTGTAGTTAAAACTATTAGTGTTTCAATAAAATACAAAATCTTTTAATGCCAAAAGTTGAATTGAACTGGCTTCATAAAAAATTGAATTATAGATAGCAAGGTTTTATGATTTTATTGTGATTAAAAATTGAATTAACTTCCATTTGTTGAGCTTACTTTAATAAAATTATGCATAAATTGTGGAGGTTGTATATTTTATAACAATGCTGTCAAATATCCTAGAGGTCTTAAGGTCATTTTGATGTTTGAGGAAGTCTTTATTAATAATTACTTGTTTAAGGGAAATAGGAGGACAATGATCATTTAGAATGTAATCATTTGTGGATATGAAAGGTAAAGGAAAATGAGTATGGATAAGTGGGAGGAAAATTGGGTAGGACAGTCAAAATTGGGTCATCTTTATGTATTATTAGCATTTAGCCGTAGTTTTCCTAGTTTATTAATAAAATGGGTCCTTTGTGCTTATATGACATTGAGCCATGAGCCCTAATTTCTTAAAAATAAATAACTTTGAGAATTTTTCTCTTTTCTTTTTTTTTCATTTTCTCTTCTTCCGTCTTTTTCAAACTAAAAAAAATACTAATTTATAAGACAGGACATAACCTTTTAATCAATTTTTTGGCAAGAAGTTCCATTTATACAACAAGATTAGCTAAAACGTGTCGTTTTTGGAATAAAAGAAAAATCATAAGCAACTAGAATTGTTAAGTAAACAAAACCACTAAAGTAGGCAATCAAAAGAGGATTAAGTAACAAAAACTACAGCCATAAACTAGTTTATCATACATCTTCTTTAGTCCTTATAATAATCAAATAAACAAACACAACTTCCAACAAAGAAAATCCCAAAGAACAATTTTAAAACCCAAACATAAAAGGAAACAACATGAATATATCAATTTCTCAATGAAGGCATAAAATTTTATCGTAGATGTTTTTCGTAAGGTCTATCATCCTTTAGTTCCTATCAGTCTTCACTGTTGGTTTGGTCTTCATAAACCTAGTTGGTGTTATAAATACAGGATTACTTGACTTATTATCTTTTACAAAGGTATACCTATTCTTGAATCTATCATAGACAAATTTATTATCATATTACCTTACTCTTTCCAATAGAACATGATTAGCATGTATTACTAATACAATACAAAGTACCTTATATTTATGTTACTAAATAGAAAAAGAAACTAGCATCTATTTGTTTAACTTAATCTCCACAAGCTTATTGAACCATTGAAGTATGTATGAATACAAATGCTTTAAAAAGAAAAACTCAAATTTTCTATAAAATAACACTACCTATATTAGTACTGCTTTATCCATCAACAATTATACTATATACCTTATTTTAAATTTTACATATATTATGATATATGCATCTTTTCATTATTCTATCTCTTCCTTATTGATTTGAGTATGCTTCTAGCTACAAATTTCTCGCCATCATCATGATAATCGATAATGTCATCATTAGATTAGAGTTTTAACTTTCTCTTTTAGTGTTGGATTATGCTTATCTTACATCTTCACTTTAAGAACATAAGGGTTTTGTACCTTTTGTAACTAGACAATTTGATTATATCATCTCTCTAAGAGGTCTCTCACATCATTATATATTGCCTTCATCTTCTTAAATTATTATTTCATTTCCTAAGAAAATTACATTTTCCTTCTCTTCTTTAGGTGTTAAACCATCTTTAGAAGGCATACTTGTAAGCTTCCTAAAGAAACACTAATTTATACACATGTTTTCTTAACTTATTTACTTTACTATTTCCTATTTCTTTTATATATTATTGAAACAATTTTGATAATATCCTAGAAATAAGAAGACCCAACTAAGAATAGAAAAAAAGAGGAACTTAAGAATGAATAGTAGTAATTGAGACTAACCTTTTAAATATAAAGAAATAAGAACCAAACATACAAAAGTTATAACTCTACAAAGGAAAATCTTCTAAGAATAAGAACCATTTAATTTGGATTAAACTCAATAAATATCACAAATCTCTACAACTTGTTGATGAAGTTTGTTCCCCTTTATATATGAATACATATGATTCATAATTAAGTTGAAAAACTAACAATTATTACTACTTTAACTAGGAACTCTAAAATACTAATACTGCTTTAATTGGAACCTTAATATACTACTTTGATCAAAACTCTAGGTAGTCATTAGGTGACACAACCCTATCCTAAAATGACTAGGTAGCCTGCCTGGCACCCTACGGTGACCTTCTGGTTGATATCCGATCCAACTAGAAAGTTTCCGTGGAGCTAAGCTTATTTCAATTTTAATTGAAAATCTTTAACGCATCATAAAAAGATATAAGCAGTGGAGTTTTTTTTAATCATTCTTATTAAAAATTTTGGCAACATAACCACTATATTTTGACCTTTCCAAAACTTTCAAATCTTTGTAAAAGTTCAAAAACACTTTTATAATCATCTCAAAATCCCCACTACAAATTTTGGTTTTCAAGTCCATTCACAAGCAATCTCAGCATTCAATTTAATAATCTTAAAAAATAAACTCAGACATATTTATGCATGAAACTTTTAAAAATTCATATACATGCGTTCTTTACACAAAATAGTCCAATTCATTAAAATGCAAATTTTCCCAAAAACATTTACAATGCAAAAATGCCTACACAGCAGCACGTGACAAAGTTAACTAGTCGTGAGGTGGAGTCCCTACTGCTAAAGCCCCTAAGCATGCACTTGGGAGGTTTCATTTAAAAATAGAAAAGAGAGTGTGAGTTAAACGAGCTCAATGAGTAATAGAATTTTTATTCAAATCATATTTAACTATTTAAACCTCCCTAAAAGAAATTCATTTTAATTCATATAATTCAATATTTATATGAAATATATATACTTCTAAAAATCAAGTTTCTTAAATCTCTTTTCAAATAAATAGTGGCGACATTAAATATGTCATGATTTTCTCACACGACATAGCCTATCACTAACTTCTTTACCATATGGTACCCTCATGTATAAAGTCACAGAGCTAGTTCTGCATCGCTTACCCACGACTGGTTATCCATTAGTTATAGAGTTGGTTCTACGTTGCTTACCCGCACTAAGATAACCGTTATACATCAGTAGTTACGGAGCTAGTTCTGTATCGCTTACTCGTATTAGGTTAACCGTTAGACATCGGTATAATAACATGTATAAAACTTATTGGTACACCATAGGCTAGAAACCATTTCCTTTTTATCAACTAATAAAATCATCTCAATGTAAACTCATTATATAAAATTTGACTTTCAAAATTCAATTCATATATTGCTAAAATATGCTAGCAATATTCATATAAAACTTATAATCAATATTCACTTCATGATAGAATAGAAATCATTTTCATAAGTCATTTTAAAGACCACTCACTGTTAAGCAACCTTATCGCCAAGCACACTCACGCATTCTATGCCTTTCCTTTACCTATATAAGCACATTTCGCTTAGGTATTTATTTCCAAATTTGGAAATAAGACATTAACAATATAAATTTAGTTTAATCAAATTTGAGATTAGTATTTAATCTCGTAATACATACATATTTTCGTTTACTACCACAAGCTAACTTATTATTCTCTATTTCCAATTCTAATTTCAAAAGTCACTTAAAATCATATTTTACCCATTCTAACTTATCAATTTATTCAAACAAAACTATCTCACTCAATTTAATTCACCATATCATGATCATGCATGATGATTCATGGTTATGACCTATGTCTAAATTCTATACCTCCACTTGTTCCTTATTTTTCATATAGAAAAAGTTCAAATTAGGGTTTGAGGTCTTCTAGACATTTGCTTCCCTAGGACTGTAGTTTTCATATCATAAAAAATCATGTCATTTTATCTTATAAATCATGAAAAATGTACCAAATATCACAATATGTTTCAATACGAGAGCAATATTAGGTTATCATTTTAAATCTCCAACTTTGATATAATTCATCTGGCATTAGGTCTAGGTTTATTCTAAAGGTTTTTAGTAATATGTCTTAGGTTTCATATCCAATTGAAATCACTCAATTTAGAGGTCTGTAGACTGATTTATGGTCAAAACAATGGGACTAGTTCAAATTAACCTATGACAAAATTCTACTACACATTCTTCTCATGTTATATTCAATCAATTCTATGTAAAGAAACACCAAAATAACACCAAGAAACCACTGATCTTAAACACATCCTTCTCATTCAAAACAAACCCATAAAAAATTAGAAATTTAGATTAGGAAAAGTTACCACTTTCTTTCTCCAATCTTTTGGGTAAATGAAGAAAACTTGGGTTTAATCAAAGTTTCTCCAAATCTTTATCAAAACCCATTATCAATGGAAGCCCTCTTTGTCCTCTCTCCTTGTACAACCTTCAACCTTGCTTCTCTTCTTTTCACTTTTTTTTTGCTCTCTCATGCTTACCCCTCAAACACTCTCACGGTTATGTTCAAATGAAGCCAAAAGTCTTGCTTTATTCTTTTTATACTTACTTAATGCTTTACACTTGTCAATGTCTTAAGGGTTGTCTCTAATGACTAATTATTCATTTAATAAATGATGCATAACCCTTAAGAAAGCGTTTAATTGGTCATTAGGTGTGACTAATCCACGCACACCATTATACACAAAAGACCAAAATGCCCTTTTAATGAGTTCAATTCACCAACTAATTGAACTATATTCCGAAAATATTTCGCAATTGTCTTATCTTCAAACTAACCATGAAATTTTCTAATTAGGTTCAATACTTATTAATTGGATGCTTTAAAAATTTTCAAATGGGTTTAAAATCATTAATACCCATTACTTTCCAAAAAGGGCAAATTAGTCCTAACTTTTGAAACTCCCATAATCCATCTTATCGGACTTTTTTTCGATTCGTTTCATTATCATTTAACTCTAAAACTTATTCTAAATATTTTTCATTATTTCAAGGTTGGGTCTCACAAAAATTTACTATTCATCGAAAATAAAAAAAATTATTTAGTGAAAGGAAAGGTTCGAGGTTTTATAATCACCCCTTTTTATACAAATTTCATCCTTAAAATTTAACTAAACATACATGTTCAAAACAAGTGAGGATATAATGCACGCATCTGTTGCTCAGGCTCCTATGTAGCTTCCTTTATCGTGTGATTCCTCCACGGTACCTTAACTAAAGGAATGATTTTATTATGCAGAACTTGTTCTCTGTGGTCGAGGATCTGTACAGGTTCCTCTTTGAAAATCAAATCTTAGTTTAGGTTCATCGATTGATCAGTGACTAGATGTGAAGGGTCTGCTAGGTACTTGCGAAGCATAGATATATGGAAGATATTGTGAATCCTCACAAGCTCATCTGGTAGTTTCAATCAATATGACACTAACCCAATTCTTTTTGTGATTTCATACGGTCCCATATAATGCGGACTTAACTTAACACGTTTTCTAAATCTAAGCACACCTTTCAAGGAGAAATCTTGAGAAATACTCTATCTCCAATTTCAAATTCAAGATTCCTACGACGATTATCTACATAGCTTTTATGACTATCCTAGGCTATCTTTAATCTGTCTCGAATAACTTGAATTTTATCTGTTGCCACTTGCATAAGCTCGAGACCTACTAGTTTCCTTTCTTCAACTTCACCCCAACATACTGGATTTTTGCATTTTCTTCCATAAAAAGCCTCATAAGGGGCCATGCCAATATTGACCTGATAATTGTTATTATAAACAAACTCTATTAGTGGTAGGTGTGTGTCCTAACTCTCCCTAAACTCCATAACACAGGACCTAAGCATATCCTCAAGTATTTGGATAGTCCTTTCTGACTGTCCATTAGTTTAGGGGTGAAAGGTAGTGCTAAACTTCAAGCGTGTACCTAAGCCTTTTTGTAAACTGGGTCAATTTCTTGATGTGAACCTAGAGTCACGGTCTAAGACAATAGAAATCAACATATCATAGAGTCTCACTATCTCATCCACATATAGATGGGCCATCTTGTTTAAGGGATAATCATTCTTGATTGGAAGGAAATGTGCAGACTTTGTTAACCTGTCCACTATCACCCATATAGCATCGTGCTCCTTCTGACTCCGTGGAAGTCCTACTATGAAGTCCATAGTAATCTTCTCTCACTTCCATTTGGGGATAGGAATGGGCTACATTAATCTTGTAGGCATCTAATGTTCTGCTTTTACCTGCTGACATGTTAGACACTTAGAAACGAACTCTGCTACTTCTTCATCTCTCTCCACCAATAGTACTCTTTAAGAGTGTGGTACATTTTTGTGTTACTCTGATGCGTAGCGTAAGATGAGGAGTGAGCTTACTCTAAGATCTCTTTCTTTAAGTCTCATACATCTGGTACACATAATCATTTCCATTCATCACTGTACCATCTTCCTTAATGGTAAGATCCATTCTCTGCCCAGTCTCAACTTCTATCTTCAATTTCATCAACTATAGATCTTTTTCTGTCCCTCTTTAATATGATCCACCATGATGGGACAAACATGAAAGGTAGTAATTAATGCCCCTGAGTTTGTCATATCCAATCTCACTTCTAGAGACCTCATTTCCACTAGAAGTGGAAGATATATTGTCTTCAATTGTGCTATCGAACTGGTAGGTCTTCCACTTAAGGGATCAACCACTACATTGGTTTTTTCGGAATGGTACTCTATTGTACAATTATAATCCTTTATTAACTCCAACCATTGCCTCTACCTCATGTTTAATTCCTTCTGATTAAATGAATATTACACACTCTTGAGATATGTGAAAATCCTATAGGGAACACCATACAAGTAATGCATCTATATTCTCAATAAAAAAACTACTGCTGCCAATTCTAGATCATAGGTGGGGTAGTTCTGTTCATGCTTCTTCAATTTCTAAGAAGCACACTCTATAACCTTATCATTTTGCATGAGTACACACCGTAACCCCTGTCTCGAGGCATCATTATACACTACAAATCCATCAGTCCCTGTCGGTAATGCGAGTATAGGAGCTGTCGGTAATACGAGTATAGGAGCTGTCGTCAATCTTTATTTCAATTCATCAAAACTTCGTTAACAGGCATCTGACCACTCAAAATTCTCCTCTTTTCGTGCTAACTTGGTCAGTGGGGTTGCCATCTTAGAAAATCCTTCAACGAATTTCATATAATAGCCTATCAATCCAAGGAAACTCCTGACTTCTGTCATAATTGTGGGAGGTCTCCAATTAATATCAGCTTCAATCTTTTGGGGATATACACTAAGCCCTTCAGCTGAAATGACATGACCTAAGAAAGTAACCTTGTCAAGCCAAAACTGGCACTTGCTGAACTTAGCAATTGATTGGTGCTCACGTAAGGTTTGTAGTACAATCCAAAGGAGTTATGCATGTTCCTCATGATTGCCTGAGTATACCAATATATCATCAATAAACAAAATCACAAACTTATCTAGTTTCTCTTGAAATACTCAATCCATCAAATCCATAAAAGCAGTTGGAGTATTCATTATTCTAAAGGGAATAATTAAGAATTCATAGTGCCTGCACCTCGTCTTAAAGGTAGTTTTTAGAATGTCCTCGCTGCAGACTTTTAACTAATGATAACATAATCTTAGATCAATCTTTGAATACAACTTGGATCCCTGTAGCTAATCGAATAAATCGTCAATCCTCGAGAGCAGATATTGGTTGTGAATTATCATTATATTTAGTTGTCTATAGTTGATACACAACCTTAAACACCCATCCTTCTTTTTCACAAATAGGACCGAAGCCCCGCATGGAGAAGTGTTAGGTCTCACGAAACCTTTATCTAACAACTCCTCCATTTGCACTTTCAATTCTTTTAACTCCGCTGGAGCCATTATGTATAGAGTAATTGAAATTGGTTGGGTTTCTGGAGGTATATCTATCTCAAACTTTATTACACTATATGGGGGTAATCCTGGAAGATTCTCTGGAAACACGTCATGGAACTTCTGACCACCAGAATATCTCATAGTTGAATCTCATCATTATTCTGCTCAATTATGTAAGCCAGATATCCCTAGCATCCTTTACAGAGCATTCCACTAACTACCATGGCAGTCACAATACTAGTGGAAAGAACTTTCCGTATCCCACGAAATATCACCTCTGGTTTTCCTAATCGCCTAACCTCCTTTTTAAAACAATCCACCATTGCTTGGTGTGTGGATAACTAATCCATTCCAAGAATAACATCGAAATCCCATATATCCAATATGGTTAAGCTTGCCGAGAATTCCTTACCCTCAATCAGTATTATACGAATTAACACTCTTTTAGTGAAGAGTAAGTTTTCAGTTGGAATGGAAAGTACTACGCCAATGTCTAATAACTGAGGCTTAACACTTAATTTTGTATAAAAATCCATAGACATAAAAGAATGTGTAGCGCTAGAATCTACTAAAGCATATGCATCATGATTTAAAAAAACAGTAATCATACTGATGACTACATCTGGTGTGGCATTGGCCTCTTACTGAATGACTGCAAAAACTCGGGCCTATGTATGGGGTCTACTTGTCTGTCTTATAGGGCTTACTCCCTACCCCTTGAAGCTCTGCCAGATCCAACAAAACTCAACCCTGGTCTGAGAACCTCGGCCACCTTGTCTATAACCCCCTGAGAAGAATGGTTAGATAACCTACTCATCAAGTATCATGTCCGCAATAAGCAAGCTCACAATAGTGATCCAGCCACTGATCTCTCTGTGGTGACTAACTGTAGACAATCTCTGATGAAGTGACCCTTTTGACCACAATGGAAGCAACCTGTCATATTCATCCGACACTCATCCAAATGTCTTTTTTCACAAGTAGCACACACTGGCACTGAGGTCTCTGGGCCTAATAGGTGACCTAAAAGATCCCTAGTTGGATGATCTACCTCTAATAAACCTCTTGACACCACTCCATCTTGACTTATTTTTCTTGGTTGAACCCTAGGATGAACTAGCTAGTACACTACACTTCTGTTCTGATTGTGAACTCTGAGTGATTTTTGTTGCAGTTCTCTCCATTTTTATAGCTTCAACTAATTCCTTATAGTGTGTATGTGGAGCCAAAGTTAGATGGATCCGCAATCTGCGACTCAAGTCTGTAGCAAACCTCTTGCACTTCTACTCTTCACTGTCAGTAATAAATAGAAAACTTTTGACAAGTTCTAAAAATCTCTTCTCATAATCCATCACTAATGTTGAACCCTACTCTAGAAGGAAGAATTACTTTACCCTTGCATCCTTATAACTCTATGGGTAGAATCTATATGTGAATTCTCTCTAAAACTCTGCCCAAGCTACGCCATCTGGAAATTGCCTCTCAATGGCCTCCCACCAATCCTTCGCCTTGTCCTCAAGGAGGAAGGTGGAAATACAACTTTTTGCTCATCAGTCCATCCCACAACTTTGTATATCTTTTTCACCCAATCTAACCACATGAGGGCACTCTTGGGATCTCCATTCCCGTCAAAAGTCTTGGCGCCCAATTTACAAACGCCCTAAATTGAGCATCCAGAAGCTTTCACAGTTTCACGTGGCCGTCGTATGGCGGGGGCGAGAAGCTGAGCCATCTGTTCCCATGAAAGCTCATCAGAGGGCAGGACAGAGCTTATGTCTAGAATGCTCATCAACTGAGCCCTCTGAGGCCAGCCTAGCCCGATAAATCTGTTTATGATTAGTGACTACCTTCTGAAAAAGCACCATCCCTACCTACCGGTCCATCACGAAGACTGCCCACCATATTCGCCGTCGCTTCTCGGATTCCATCCAGTTTAAGGAGCGCTCGCTATCTGGCTTCCCATTGCTAATCCCAAGGGCGAGGATGTACTGATGACAAGTTCCTAGCGTCAGATATACAACAGGATATAAGCCATGCCCAAATTCATAGAGAAGAATAACTAAGAGAGCCTGTAGCTTGGTCAGGGTAAGCGTGCCGAAGACTTCCAAAGCGGTAAACATCGATTTGATGGCTAAATATTCCTTAGAACGGGGCTCCTCGTCTCGAGGAGACTCGCTGAGCAGCTTGATGCAGGCCAGTAACAAGATGTCCTCGCCATGCAACTTACGTCCGGGCGCTGGAAACTTACTGAAGAGCTCTCTGCGGGGAATAAATGACATCCAGTTATCAATAAATCGAAAGTACAAATTGACTGACTGCTGCAGCTCGGCTGGATTGGCGATGAATGCGTCTATCTCGGGGCTAGTGGCGATCGTTTCGCTTTTGGCGGCCTCGATCGGAGCGTCTAGCGTTGGGATGTAGTCCAGGAACAGTGCTGCACTAGTGACACGCGTCCATGATAAAGGATCCGGAGGAACCACAGAGATTGCAGGCATCATAGGCCGAGGACGTGTTGGTGACAGCAGACCAGGGCGATAGGAGCAGCGCGTGTGGGTGCTCCAAATATCGTCAGCCCTTTTTGCGCCGCCGCAACATCGGTCTTGAACTGCTCACCTTAGGCAGTGTCCACACGTTGGATATCCCCGGTTGCACCGCTTCTTCCGCTGGCTCGACGCGCGGCCGACGACGGACCGCTGCATCCGCCACGCCTG
>JANKOD010000007.1:11257435-11267443 GCA_026284645.1 Erythroxylum acuminatum | reverse complement strand
TTAAAGATAGTGATATTGTGTTTTATACACTTATGTGATGATGTATAAATATGAGATATATGTTTGAGTAGTAAATATATTGTATATTTATTTTATGTATAAAGGCTCGAGAGCTGCAAATCAAGGAGCTCGTACCAAGGATTGTTGAAGTTAAGGGAGTGTACACCTTCTTTTGAGGTGAGTTAGGGAAACTATATTTCGCAAATGAGATTAGAACATCCTAAGATATACGTGATGACTTGTATGTGAATTTTGAACCTAGGTAATGCATAATAGACAAATGGATGCTAATATGCTTTTGTATTTAAGAAACGACATTGTTTTGAATAACACTTTGCACTTGAAGTGTAAAAGATGACTTTTATTACATGAAATAATGTTTTGGAATTTACATATGCATAATCGAGTCATGTATGTTGCGTATATGTGTTCTCTTTTGGCATAGAGCCATGACAATGTTCCATTTTATCGATTAGACCAATAAATAAAAGCATGCTGCCTTACTTGTCTTTTGTACTTAATATCTGTATATGATTTTTGTGATTGATGAGGTAATGATTGGCCAATCGTTTGCTAGACATAACAGATTAAGCTAACCCCGTACCCTTGAAGTTGGTACATAAAAGTTGAGTCTCCGTATCGATACCTTTCTACAGGATTTGTGGGTGATTCCAGACCTAGGGTCTGGACATTGATGAGGTCATCACCTAAGGTCATGACGCTCTTGTTGACTATAGTTCGGACTCACCACGGATGAAAGTCGAGCCAACACCGGTAATTGGTGGATGTACACACTAGTTTGGCCGACTAGTGGTGACACATATGATTGTTTTGTCTTATTCTGAGCTTTATTTTATGATGAGATTTGATTTTTACATGTGATGTTTTTCTGCTTTTGTGTATTGGAGCTGGAACTTATGCTCACCGGATGAGTGATTAATAGGCTAGGCCTATGTAGTTCCTAACTAGTATACGTTAAGTCATAGGCTAGGCCTATGTATTTCGATTTCATGTATGTTCACTTTTTAAGTTATCTATACCCTCTTGGTGTGTATCGAGTTCTATTTGCGATATATATTTTTCCTGCTCACTGATTACATTGTGTACTCACCCCCTCCGCTTTCCAACCATGCAGGTTAATTTAGTGAGCTTGAAGTTATGTGTGGATCGTGCAGTTTTTTTTGACAATTTTAGGGCATTACGTATATGGGTAGACTTTATTTTGTACTTTTACTGTATAATGGCTTATGTACTGTTTTTATTAGATTGGTTATGTTGGTATGCTTTATGACTTTATAAATGAACTCTTAACTATCTTGTAGTTTCTAAAAGATCTTATGTATGAACTTTTGGTACTGTTGTTGAGATTGCTTTTGAGTGGACTTAAAAGTACAAAAGTTGTGGTAGAATTCTTAATATGAATATAAAAGTGAGTTTAAAATTGTTTGCAGCTGTTTGATTGAGTTTTGAGATTTTTAAAATACAGTCGTTGTGCTTCCTAAATAAAAAAAAACAGAAGCGGAGAGATATTCAGTTAGCTGTGCATAGTCAAATTAAGGATACTGTGAATGTCCTTAGCCCGGGTATGCGGCAGTTGTCATGTGCCCGATGTGGTACCGGGTTGTGACAAAATGGAGGTATAAAAAACTTAGAAGAATTGTTGGAAATTGGTAAAACTAAAGGAGACCTGCAAGGTGTTAGCTAGAAAGTGAGTGTTATAATGTGGATGATAATAAAATCGATGATACTAGAATTGTCAAAGGAGAAACCTTAAGGAAGAATCAGAGGTTCATACCTACATGCCACTTCTATGGGGTTATCAGGCATAAAGGGCTAAAATGCTATAAGTTATTACAAATGATATTTCAAAGGCTCAAAACCAAAAATTTATACACTCTTCATTAAATTTCCAATAGCAGAGGTACTGAAGCACACTTGGGTTCAAAAGGGTCAATTAAAGCTCTTGTAGTTCTTAATTCTATGAAGGCTACTTCATATAACTGTTGGTATTTTGATAGTGGATGTTCATGTCATATGACAGGAGACAGGAGCTACTTGACCGATTATCAAAGTTGTGTGGATGGGCATGTGATATGTGTTTAATTGTAGATATATTTAATCATTTACACTTAGTGATTAATGATACAAAAATGCTTAAGATACTCACTTTAATTCATATGTGATTTTAGGTATAATTTGGAAGCAAAGAAATTAAAGTGAGTCGAAAGCACCCCATTTGGGACATTTTTCGAAGATTAATACTCGCTTGTTTTCATGGAGTGAGACAAAGAAAATTAAAAGACGAAAAATGGAAAACAAAGAAGAAGAAAATTTTAAATGCAAGTAGCTGAAAAAAAAAGAAAAAAAAAGATCATAAGAAACGGCAGCGTGGACGAGTAGCATTTTCAAGGAGAAGCTTGAGCAGGAACGGCTGCGCATCCTGCGTGAAACACAATGCTCAAAGAAACAGTGAAGGAGCAGTGAGGTTTTAAGGGGTTGCAAAGTTTAATTGTCTTATCACGCAACAGGAACGAGGAATAAGGCAGCAAGCGTCGGCGTCGGCGTCAGCGTAAGGCAGGCGAGGAGGTTCTGCAGCTGCGACTTCGGTTTGGACGCAGGCGTGAAGGCTGACGGTTGTGGCTTAGAGAAGCTCCAGCGCAGGAGAAGAGAGACTGAATAGTAAGGGTTTGCATTTAACGCAGACGAGGAGCACGCAGAGAGGAGTGCAGTGAACAGTTCAAAGACCCAAACACTATCACATTAAATTGTCATATCATGAACAGTGGTGTGGTTGGGCTGAATCAAATCAAGCATTAATTAGGGAGTTTCGGCTAGGGATTGGAATGGGAGCTAAAGCATTTTTTCGGAAAAGACCTATGAAAGGCTAGATGTCCCGACACCAGTTCGGAGGTGACATTGACGTCGATGACTCGGGTTAAGTATTTTTTATTATTTTGTTGTTTCTTTCTCTCATTAGGAATTGCTTGTGTTATCCTATGTTAATTGATTTGGGTTTTGTGTATGGATAATTAGATTTTCGTTATGTTCGGTTAATTATGTATGAACCCGTTAGGTATTGTGAATTGATGATTTTAATGCGTTCATTGAATCGTTAATTTCAAACCCATTGCTAGAATTTCAAAATAATCCTTAATTGTTATGTTGAAAGTCATGTGTAGCGACTAATGATTTGTAATCATTAGGGATAACATGACCTAGGTTAAATAACGCATCATATATGGTTGTTGCCTTGATTAATCGATTTTCCTAATTCGTAATGCTACTGCCTAATTAAATCTATAGATCGTATCCTAAATTGTTCGGTGGTGAGGTTTAATTAACAATCGTATCTTGATTAAACAAAACCTAAGGAAAAACTCGGGTTAATTTTTAACCCACGATTAATAATTGCTAGGAGAGGTTAAAGAACAACAAATTAATAAAATATGCTTAGTCAGGGTTTAGGCCGAGATTGAACCGAAGAACTGGGTCCCTACCAAATTTCCCGTTTTTATTATTTTTGCATGTTTTCTTTAATTAGTTTTTATTAGTTAGTTTTATTTATTTTATTTTTCTTTTTTAAAAAATCCAAAACCCCCCGTTAGTGTAAACACCGATTAAATTCATTTAATAGACTTCACACGCACTCTCTGTAGGATCGACCTAGGCTTGCCACTGCTACAGTAGTAGTCTAGTTAATTAATTTTGACTAGCGTTACGACGCGCGGTCATCTATCGATATTGAACTAGACCAGCAAGTTTAGCCTCGTGTGCTCAATGCTCAGGTAGATGCTCCATATAGTCAAGGAATCTTAGAGGGAAAATCCCTTCTAATTTGCACAAAATTACTGGAATTTCCCTTTTTAATTTTTCCATTTCAACCAACTTTATTTCAAATGATGTTAAGCTTCTGAAAAACAAACTTAATTCTATTATAACTTCCCATACCTTATTCGGTAGCAACTCTAGAAATGTAATTGGAATTATCCTTTGCATAAACATATGACAATAATGACTTTTCATCCCAAATAATTTGTACTTCCTTATGTTCACACATCTTGCCAAGTTTGAAACAAAAACATCGGGAAACTTTAAACTTTTCAACCATTCACACAAAATTTTCTTTTCTTTTATTCTCTACAGTGTAACATGCTTTCAGATATTTACTGGTGCGTAGAACTTTATCTAACTCATTCCTTCTACAAAAAAGTTTCAAATCAACTCATGATTTTGTATTGTGTTTTGTCCTCCCTTCAATGTTTATTAAGGTATTAAACAAATTGTCAAAAATATTTTTTTCAGTATGCATCACATCTAGATTTTAATGTATCAAATTAGTTTTCTAATATGGCAAATCCCAAAAGATGCTTCGTTTTTTCCAACCAAAGTTTTTACTAATGCTTGTATTAACTTCATCAGCTTCAAATTCTGTAACTTTGAACAATCTTAATTCATCAATCTCCTGCAATATCTCTTCACCATCTTTGAGAGGGGGAGGAGGTGTTTGAACCATCCTATTCTTAATGAACTTTTGTTTATTGCGTCTAAATGGATGATCTGGAGGAAGAAATTTCCTGTGGTTGTCAAACTAACATGTTTTGCCCCCGTTTGAAAGATAAACGCATAAGAATCATTACCATAATAAGGACAAGTCAATTTCCCTACCGTTCTCCATCCAGAAAACATAACATATGCTAAAAAATCACTAATAGTCCACATAAAAGTTGCTCTCAACACAAAATTTTGTTTCAGAGACACATTATATGTCTCCACACCATATTCCCAAAAATGCTACAATTCAGATATCAATGGTTGTAAGAATAAATCAATTTTATGCTTTGGATTTGTAGCCCCTGACACAATCACTTGAGAACATATATTCCTCATTCATACACATCTATGGAGGCAAATTATAAGGAGTAATTAAGATTGGCCATGATGAATATTGTTGGTTGGATTAACCAAAAGGTTGGAATACATCCGTCAACAATCCCAACCTAACATTTCAACTTTCAACTGTACACTCATAATAGGTGTTATTGAAATGTTTCCATATCAGTGCATTTGATAGATGACTCATTATTCCATCTTCCTGTTTATATTCATTATGCCATCTCATGTGAGATGCAGTAGCATCAGTATCATATAGTCGTTGAAGTCTCAGAGTTAGCGAGAAATAATACATCCGCTTTCAGGGTACTAATTTCTATTTCATAAAACGCTTTCTAAGATTGAACCTAGATTGACCAAAAAAATTGTACTCTTATAATTCCACATCATCTTCCCAATACAATATACATCCTAATTTGCAACAATTAATTTTTTCAACAGGCAAACCAAGACCCCTAATAAGTTTCTTCATATTGTAAAAATTATCAACCATTATATGATCAGGAGGCAAAGATTCATTATACCATCCTAGAATTTTATCAAAACTATGATCAGAAATATGTCCTTCAAACTTTATGTTCAATATTTGAGCAATTGAAGACAATTGAGTCATTGTCTCACAATTTGGCCATAATTCTTGGTCAGCTGAGTGTAGTAAATAAAAAATTGTTTTGCATGTGGGATTGGTTCTTCTTCAAGATTTTCTATATTTTCTTGAAAGGTATAACCGGCTGTATTATAAACCATTTACTTGTAAGGATTTTAGTTGCACCCACTTTATTTGTTCTAAATCCAATCCCCCTTTAAACTTATCCACATTTATTGACGAGTTTATTTCATACCTCTTGAGGTGCTACAAATCAATGGCTCCCCATGTTGTGTCCACTCAAAATAATTTGAAACGAATCCTATTCTCAGCAAATGACCATTCACTTCATCAATAGGAAGGCAACAAATATGTTTGCACTTTTTACGTGGACATCTGATCTTTAGGCCATCCAAATACATAGGTTGAGTACATGCATACTAAACAAAAGCTTCAACTCCCTCAACAAACTCAAGATTACTGAAACCATCAGGTGTTAATCGTATATATATCCAAGATCTATCAACACTATTCTTTTCTACAAACTGTTAATTTAAAAAAGTGATTTCATAGTTAGTATCCATTATGTCCCCTAAGTTTACAAAACATCTAAACTTTACACAACATCCCCAAAGTACTAATCAATCGAATTAATTACCTATAATTGATGTCAATACTATGGTACATGACATTGTTTACACCTGTGAATCAAGAAAGTAGGTTCTTGTTGTGACTCCTAAGTATTTAGAATTTTTCACCAATAAGCCTCACAGGAGCTGCATCACAGGTTTCTAGCCTATATACCGCCCTAGGGGTCTATTATGCAAAGAATTGTCTTTTCTATTAAACCTATGAATTTCTTGTGTTAATACTAAGTTTGAATTAATCAAATTGAAGTTGAAGTATTTATGTTTGAATTAATCACTTACAATTGATTTCAATACTATGGTACATGGCATTGTTTACACCCATGAATCAAAAAAGCAAGGTCTCGCTGTGACTCCTAGGCTCGTGAAATTTTTCACTGATAAGCCTCACGGGAGCTGCATCACGAGTTTCTAGCCTATATACCTTCTTAGGGGTTTATTATGCAAAGAACTGTCTTGTCTATTAAACTTATGAATTTCTTGTGTTAATACTAAGTTTAAATTAATCAAATTGAAGTTGAAGTATTTATGTTTGAATTAATCACCTATAATTGATTTCAATACTATGGTACATGGCATTGTATACCTGTGAATCAAGAAAGCAAGTTCTTACTATGACTCCTAAGCTTGTGGAATTTTTCATCGATAAGTCTCACGGGAGCTACATCACGGGTTTCTAGCCTATATATTGTCCTAGGAACTTAGTTATATCTTTAATCATCCTTAAGATCTCAAACTCATTCCACATACAGTAAATACTTAGACTATTAAAGAAGAACATAAAAACTCATTAATGATTATAAGAATATTCTAAACAACAACACAAAATTTGGAGGACTTACCTGGAATGTTTATACGCGTTACTAATTTTTAATATTGCTAGTCCAGACTAATCCCGACTTGCTTGGTTTAAATTATCCGTAAAACCATACAGAATATTATAAAATATTCTAATTATAATTTTCGTTTTGATAATCGACACGACTATCGTTAAGAGAATTTGACGTAAAATAATATAAAAGGAAGGGTAAATTATTAAAAAATAAAGGTGTGAATTCTCTTTATTATTTATATATCAAAATTTTAAATATAATTAACAAAAAAGTATTATCAATTATAATAATCAAAATTAACCTTAATAATTTAAATACTCTTTAAACCTTTATAAAAACTAATACACTTTAAACCTTTATAAAACTAGTCTTTCATCAACAATTAATCAATTATGTAATAACAAATTTAATTACACAATTTAATTTATCAAAAATAAATTTTAAATAATTTTTTAAAAAAGTCACTAAATATTTATTTAAAGTTTTTTTTTTGCTTAGTCTAAGTAAGAGTATCCATTACCACTTAGGAGATAATTAGAGTTTTGAATAATTTTCCAATTTAATAATCCATCAATTCTTTTAGAATTTTATTCACGTAAAAAAACAAATGATTCTTATACATGAAATTTAGAAGCATAAATTAAAGAGTAGAGGAGTGAAGAACAAAAAGTGAAAAAGCAAGACCAATCAACAAGGCTCTAATCATTTCTCTCCACACTCATCAAGTGCGTCTTAATCATTGAATGTTGCTATTATGTTTTTTACTATTCATTCATTTTAGTAAATTATTTAATAAATTAACAATTCAAAATCATAAGTAAATTATTTAATTCATTGATCAAAAGTCCTCCTACAAATTTTGAATATTGAGTCTTACGTAAACTCCATATATATATTATACATACATATATATATCTTATCTATATCTCTAACACGTAGATATTCATTAAGAGTTAAGATATCGCATAAACAACATGGCATATTATAAATACGAGACCATAGTCCAATAAGAATTGATAATTCTAGCATAACTAGAATATGACATGAGTAAGTAGACAAAATTTTATCGTCAAGAATACATTAAATTTCACTCATACATGAATACATTAAATTTTAACACGTAAATTTCACTCAGAATTTCCGTCGAGCACTTCAAAAGCATGACAAATTTATCCCAAATAACCTAAGCAAATCATGTTTTTTTTCCTTCCTCAACATTTTTCCATAACATTGCAAAGACAAATAAACCACAGACAATCGAAACAAATGCATAAACACCCCAAAAACTCTTAGGTTCATGCAATGTTCGAACATATATACCAACAAGAGTTATTCAAAAAATCACTGGGAACAAAAGTTGAATAACTTACCTCCGCCGAAGGACAAGAGGACAATGGTCAGAGAAGACAGACGCACACAAACACCGACAAGCAGAAGAGGAATCAACGACAGAGAATCGGGAGAAAGGAAAAATGAAAATGAAAATGAAAAAAGCAGGGAAGAGGGAGAGGGTCTTCGTGTAGGTTAAATGCGTAGCAAAACGATGTCGTTTAGTGTTAAATCAAACGACATCGTTTTCGTTTTATTAAAAACGTTGAAGTCAAAGGAAACGATGACGTTTGCCTCTAAAATTTACTGACAAAATTTACCAACGAAACTCATTCCATTGGTAAACACAAAACTTTTTTATTCCGCCAAGCATTCCAACCGTTGGTACCAACGAAAATTTTCTACTATCGCTATATTCTTTCGGCATAATTTCTCTCCATATTTATTGACGGATATTTTTTCATCGCAAAATGAAAATTTTCTTGACAATGTTACCGACGGAAAATAATTGTCTATCGATAATTTGTTACAGTTTTGTTTCCGTCGATAATTTTTTATCGCTAATTATTAATTTTCTTCTAGTGATGCATAATGAATATTTAATCAAATATAAACACAAAACATAATTTGGAACTGTGAATAATCCATAATCTATAGAAATAATGGAATTAAGAGTGTAGGAAGGAAAATACCTAGATGATGCTATAAAAATGGTGAAGAAACTATAAAATAATCACAAAGCTACCCAAAAAAAGGGTTGGAGAAGGCCTAGAGGTTGGAAATATATCTAAAAACCTAAGAGGGAGGATTTGTGAAAAATAAGGAAACATAGCTTTGGCACGTCTTTATAGAATGGAGCACGATACCTATACAATAACATGTAGAGTAGTGTTTACAAAAACATAGGTACGTGTTAGATTACATACAGATATATCTAAAAAATGGGGCAATCTAGGAATTACATGGTGGGGTGTTGACATAACACAAGTCTTACAAAATGGAGAGAAGAACTAGTTCGTATTCGATAAAAGCTTTCTTCTCTCTACATTATGACAAATTTCGCTCAAGATAAGTAATTTATTTCCGTCATTGATGTGGTTATTATTATATTTAAGATTTGAATATGCACAAATGATTTATGTATGATTTATGATTCATGTATAATTTATATCTTTAATGTTTGAATAATCAAGAACTGAAAAACTTACAACAAATACTTCAGTGTCTTAATAAATTGATTTGAATATCCGTAAGATGTTGGAGAACGATTCAAAGTAAAAAATGTGGTCTTTGTTTAAAGATAACATTTAGGACTTCAGCTATGCGGTCCTTTATTTTTACTGCATTTTTTTTGGATTATTTAGAAGTTAAATGAGAATATATTTGTGTTATTTACAGGCATTATTTTTTTTTTGTACCGATTGTCTGAACTTCAAACGTTTTTATATTCAATTTTGTTATGAGAGGGCGTTTTTGTTTTTTTGGATTGTTTGATCTACATTTAGGTTTTGTTTCTCTTACATGCAATAAGGAGTAGATCATACCCAGCTTGATGATTGGTTCCTTGTCTATTCATGACCTAATATAATCCTGTTTGACTAAAGTGATGCCTTAACATGATTCTTGATGTTTTATGAAAAATATGTTTTATGGAAAAGAGCCTTAGTGACTATAAGAGAAGAATTACCTTTAGTGATTATAAGAGGAGGAGAGGGAGGCCTTA
>JANKOD010000007.1:11240420-11257335 GCA_026284645.1 Erythroxylum acuminatum | reverse complement strand
AAGGAAGAAGCATGGCACAGATAGCACCGAGAAAAGAGGGTTTTGGCAGGGCAACAGGTAAATAGCAGATTATGGTCGCCATTAAATATATATATTTAAATATCTCACAAATCTTTCCGTATTTATTCCATCTTTACGTATTTATTCCTTGTACCATATTTCTTTGTTATCATGTCACATATGCATGTGGAGCTTACTGGAAACAGCCTCTCTACAATGTAGGGGTAAGGCTGCTACTATCTGGCCCCCCAGACCCTACTTCATTACGAGACTTCGGAATATGATGATGATGATTTAGGAATACTAAGATATAGTAGTAAAGATAAAATTTGTTATTTGTTAGAAGATAAAATTTTATCTGTCAAGATAAAGTTGTTATCTATTAGAATGTAAACTTTTAAATTTTTGATTTATTTGGTTAATTTTTTACCATCAATGTAAAATATATCTCATCAATAAATTGCTTTTTGAATTACCTCTTATCTACTTTATTTTTCTATTTAGTTTCTAGTTCTAAATTGATGCCTTTGATATGTCAATTCTCCACGTTTTAAGCCGTGGGGACTACCTTTTCTTCGATAGAATGCACTATTACAAGTCAAATTCGGTAGTAAGAATCGCCTTTTTGGATTCTTGTCCGTGTACCGTAAAGTTTTCGGATGAACTTTAATAATTAGGTTTGAGCAAAAGAAGCAAAGAACAAGGCGAATTATTGATGCTTAGGCTCAGTTTTAAATTGCCACTGATAGTCTTCTGTAGATAGAGGAAAATTCGGAAAAAATAAATCAAAGGTAAATAATATTGTAAAGTTAACCAGAAATAAGTCTGGTGGATTTGATAAATTTAGTGACAAATTAATAATATATATAATATTAAAAATAAGTAATAAATTATAAATTATAAGTGATAAAATATATATTGAAGTTGCAAATAAATCTAAAATTTCCCCTAGAGTTTAGATTACAAGTTGTTGTTTCTTAAATCATAATTTTAAAATTGATGTAAAAGATAAAGTTGAATACGATTGGTAATAGGATTAATCTAAAACTTGGATGATGAGTGTATTCCTAATTTAAAATATTGTATTTTAAAATTAAGGTAACATAAAATTTAAAAGGGTTTTAAATTTTTAATTCAATTGAAAAAATAAACTAATTATTTTTCTTTATTTGATTAAAGTTAATAATTAATATAATTAAATTTTAAAAATGTACTTTTTAAAATTAAAATAAATTATTTTCAATTAGATTGAAATTAATGAATTAGATTTCTTAAAATTAAGAAAAGTTTTTCTTAAATAATCAAGAATGGTGTTTCTTAATTAATTATATTTATTTCAATTTAATTAAAGTAAATTAATTTTATTTTTATTTGGAGAATTATTATTCTATTTATTTAGAAATTATTTCTTTATTTATAAATAATTAGTTTCTTGATTTACTAGAAAGATATTTTTCTTGATTTGGTTCAAAAGGGTGTTTTCATTTATTAATTGAGAAAACTGAACTTTTTCAATATTTTTAAGATAATTTTCTAATTTATTAAGGAAAACCTTTTTAACTAATTAAGAAATCAATCTCTATATAAATAAAATAAAGAACTTTCATGATTAAATTTAAAAGTGCTTTTATTCAATTTTGAAAGTGGTTTCCTTTAATATTAAAATATAGTTTTCTTAAAAGAAAAGCAATTTCTAGTTACATTAGAAATAGTTTTTTAATTGGACTAGAATGTCTTATTTATAAAATATTGAAAAGGAATTTTTCTATAATAACCAAGATGCATATTTAAATTGAAATTTTTACAATTAAATTTAATTAAAGGAGTCAAGGTAATTGAAAATAAATTTCAATTAAATTTGAAAATTATTTCCAAACACAAATCAAATCCCTATTTGGGATAGCAATTTAATTTATTTAGGAATCAACGAGTTTAATCTAATTAAAATTTTCAAATAGTTGAAAATATTATTTTAGATTATAAAGATCAAAAACTATATTCAAAATAAACTTGATACTTTATGCATATAATTTTATCATTTGTGCATAAATTGTATGTTTTAATATATGTTTGATATATTAGGCATGTTAATTGTATATTTTATATATACGATATTTAACATGCAATTTTGTGTTTGATGAGACTATTTAAAATTAAATTTCTCATTATAAAAATAAACTAGATTTTTGTTTATTGTTAGGTTTGTTGAACAAACTTAAGGTCGCTTTAATCTGAATATGTTTAGTTTTATAACAGTGAGTCCTAATTAACTAAATTTGTATTATTTGGATGAGGAAACTCATGATCACATTGATTTAAAAGTATACTTAGGAATAACATATAAACTTGATATTTTATGCATATTATTTGATTATTTGTGCATAAATTGCATGTTAAAATATATGTTTGCATGTTTATGCATGTTAAATTGTATATTTTATATGTATGATATTTTACATGCAATTTTGTATTTGATGAACTATTTAAAATTAAATCCCTCATTATAAGAATAAACTAGAGTCCTATTTATTGTTAAACTTGTTGAACAAATTCAGGATCACTTTAGCGTAAATATGTTTAATATTATAACAATAGGTCCTAATTAACTAAATTTGTGTGATTTGGATGAGCAAATTCATAATCACATGAATTTAGAAGTAGGGTTAGGAATAAAATACAAGATATATTTTGGAAATAATTGTTACTTAACGGTTCTAAGAGTGACATGAGATATGATTAATAAAGTTGTTATCTACCTAATTTAATTTAGTTAGTTCAACTAAATTTGAATGAGATCCTAACTTATTAAAGAGATTAGGTTAATCTTTTTGAGTAGTAGTAAGGGCTATTATTTCAAATAAAAATAGTGAGAGTAATGTATAATTAAAATCTTGATCTTATTTGGTAGTTATGACATATAACTAACTATTTGCTTTTCTTACATTTATATTTTATTCTAAGCATAATTTACCTTGTTTAGTATAGTTGATACTAAGTTAAAACTTAATTTCTTAGATATAGGTTATGTTTAAGAAGAGTTCTCAAAGTTAAGCAGAAAAATTATATGCCCATTATGCAATTTTGTTATTATTCCCTATTAAGGATTCAGTGACAAAATTTTGAAGATATGTCAAAATCATATAGATGATAAAATATAATGACATTTTGAGCTGATTAATATCTCGTAAACTTCAATGGAATCAAGTGAGATGTATGTCAATACCATGATAGCATGATGCAAGAGGTTGTATGAAATAGAGTTAAAAGGTATAATTCCTTAACATAATTGTTTCTCTCAAATTTAGCATATTAAAAGCATAAATATGGACTATAATTAGAGGTATTTATTAGATTATATGTATTTCTAACTCATGCTTATTAGTATAGATATTGAGATGTTTAAATAAAAGCATGAATGCTTGTTAAAGAACAAATTTACTAAATTGAGCTTATATGAGAAATTCATTTAGAATACTAATTGTATATCTATGGAAATTCTTATTGTGATGACTATATAAGTGATCTTTTAACTTGATATCTCCAAAGTTATTTCATATAGGGGTTGTTGTGTTTTAATACTACGTATGACTTATTCTAGTCAAAGGTAGCTCAATCGATAGATAAAGCATAAATTGTATGAAGGAAGTTGAGTGATCAATATAAGATTTATCACCCTAAAGTGATTAAGGAGAATGTACAATTGTTATCGATTAATATTGATTCGGAAAATCTACAGTCAAGGTATAATGATACTTTGAAAATATTTTTCAAATGTCATTAATTGAATTAATTATTAATGGATAAGAAAGAGTAAACATTAAGCTTTATACTTAACCAGAATATTGTATGGTGAAATGATTGAATTATACAAAAAATCATGCATAAAAGGTTAATCAAAACCTCTATGACATTCTTAAATATCTTGATGGTTATGATGTGCTGCTAAATGTCAATTTTGATTTATATATGTAAATTATTTAGTTGAAAAATTAAAGATAAATTGAAAGAATGTAATTCATCTAATCTTAAATATAATTTAAGGTTATAATTTATAAACATTGTTAATTTTTTCTGAGCTTAATGGGTCACACATAAAGAACTTGTTAGAGAGAGAGGATATTTTAGTCAAGTTAAATTTTATTGTAAAGTTTAAGAAACTTTATAATTAAATATGACATATTTAATAAATAAGAATTGATATAAGATATCGGATCTTATTTGGACATAATTGGTATTTAATTCGATTTAATTATAATTCTAGTTAAAGTTTGATTAAAATTAAAATTTAATTTCAATTAAATTATTAAAATATCTAAAACTTATTGTAAATAGACTTAGACTCTAAGGAAGTTAACACTCCTTGTCTAAGTCTCTCTGTAATAATATTTTTGTAATTATTCTGCTGCGCGTGAAAATGGATTCTGCCTTGATTTTGTAATAGTGACAACATCCAATTAGAGATGACAATGAGTCAGGTTGAGACCGGACTACCTCGATTTTTAAATAAAATATCAAAATGATGTTATTTTGTTATTACCGATTGGGCCTCATGCCCAGCTCGGGCTCGGACTCAAGCTTGAATAGAATTTTTTGAAAAATTGGGCCCGAAGTTTGATCAACCCAAGCCTGACCAGGCTAGGCCCTATTGCCATCCTTACATCCATTATCTCCTCCATTTCTTCATGTTATTCGACACCTGAAGAACATGTGTTCTACTAATTCAGGTTCTTCCCTGCATAAAAAAACACGTTAGTACAAATAACTTATTCTTATCAAAGATGGCAACTTTTTGCTTCACCAACAACCACATAAAGAACGAGACCTTTGGGCATCACATTTTTACTCCACACCACTCCTTGCCAATCCTTCACCTAACCTCTTCCTTTAAAGATTTGTTCATCTGAAATGTTGATCAATCCGTTAGATGAGTCCCCAAGCCAAACATATTCATCTAGTCTCCTTCAGTTTAGTAAATACATGGGCATTATACTTTCCAATTCAATAGGAACATTACCCCATCCAGTGGCGGAGCCACAGTGGGGGCACTCGCCCTCACTAGCTCCAAAAGATTTTACTTGTAAAAATTATTATTTTAAATTTTGATGGTATAAAAAAAAATAAAATTTTGCCATAATTAAAATTTTGTCTCCATTAAAAATAAAATTTTACTCCCATTAAAATTTTGCCCCCACTTAAAAATTTTTTTGGATCCGCCCCTGACCCCATCTATTTGAATTAGTCATTTTATAACCTTCGGGGGCATCACCATGTGTTCTTATATGTACTAAACTGACTAATAGATGTGCAGCTCATTTCCAACCGTTTACCTTAATGTAACACTTTTGTAGGATTTTAATGAAAGAAAAGAGTTGGATGCATAATTAATTGGAATTACCCTTATACGCTCCTAAATCAAATTGGGTTGTTATATTCAATGTGTACGAGAGAGATAAGGTCTAGAACTGTGAGGTGAGAGATAGACTACAGGTAGCTAGCTTTGCTGACAAGTTAAGTGAAACTAGATTTAGGTGGTTTGTGCATGTGAGCAGGAGGCCTCCTGATGCTTCGGTACGAAGCTGTGAGAGAATAACCCTTAGTGAATACAAAAGAGGAAAAAGGAGGCCTTACAAGAACTGAAGGGAAGTGATCAAGAAGGATTTGTCCACGTTGATTCTTACTGAGGTAGTGGCTAGAAATAGAAAAGTATGGCGTGTTTTCCATGGAGGTGGTGTAATTAGGGGCGGGAGAAACTATTTGAGCTCAGGAATTTTATTCACAGATCATGTAAGTTCTCTGCAATTCTTCTTAAGGCTGTGTTTAGTTGGACGTAAGATTTTTAATGGAATGGAGTGGTTTACAATAGAATGGAATGCAAATGGATGTAATATTAGAAACTGGTTGTCTAGGAGGGATAGAAGGGTTCATAATGTAATATAGTGAAATGTTATTTGAAAAAAAGATTCATAATATGACGTAGTGAAGTGTTATTTATCATTTTATATTTCATCATAAACCTCTTAAATTAGAGGTAACTTTTTTTTACTGTTTATGATAAAATATGATATAATGTGAAACTCTCACCTTTCATCATATTCCATTTCATTTTATCACATACTCTACTCTCAAACGATGGAATAATATTATATTACATTACATTCAGTTAATAACCACTCAACTAAACATCGGCTAAGTTCTTTGAAATTATTAGTACACACGGCAAAACATGTGAACATGTGAATATTAACTTGACCAAATTTGATTTATAATATACCTAAAAACTAACAATTAGTTTTACTAGTTATGATTTCGAAATGACAAGTAGCTCAATTTCTTAATAAATTGATTCGCATATCCGTAGAAACTCTTTGATATGTCAATTCTTCACGTTTTAAGGCGCGGAGGCTACTTTTTCTTGGATACGATGCATTATTACAAATCAAATTCGGTAGTAGGAATCGCCTTTTTGGATTCTTGTCCGTGTACCATAAAGTTTTCGGATGAACTTTAATAATTAGATTAGAGGAAAAGAACAAGGCCTAGAATTGAGACTTAGGCTAAGTTCTAGATTGCTACTGATACTCTTATGTAAATAGACTATGGTTCAGTCTAAGTCTGCTGGGACTGGATGTCATTGTTTGGATCCATGAATCTGAATAATTTTGGCTAGAGAATACCTGCAAAATAATAAAAGGCACGCCGAGGGTTGCTTACCGGTAAGCCCCTCCGACGCTTAAGCCAGTCTTTTTAGTGAGAGTTTTGGTATCTATCAAGAGAGAATATCAGGGTTCTAAAAGTCGTACCTTTTTCATGATGAGGCAATGAATTTATATAATTAATACCTACAAGAATTAGGTCAACACGAGGGATGGGCCGATCAGCCCATGCACCGTTCTGAGTTTGGGCTTAAGCCTAGCACGACCGACCCAACGAAAGGAAAATTAGGAAAATTATAAATCTAAGGTAAATAATATTGATAAAGTTAGTGACAAATAAATAATATTAAAAATAACAAGTATAGTTATAAAGAATAAGTGATAAAATTTAGATTGAAGTTGCAAATAAATTTAGATTACAAGTTGTTATTTCTTAAATCATAATTTAAAAATTGACGTACAAGATAATTTTTGGATTGCGATCTTAAGAAAAATTTTAGATGAACTATGTTATTTTGGAACATTAAATATTATTCTTACATCGTCGTCATCATCATCATTATCCAGTCTAAAATTTCGTAATAAAACAGGACTTGGAGAGGTCCGATAATACGCACCCTTACCCTTACATAAGAGAGAGGTTATTTTCTTTGGACCCATATACAAATGAAACAATATAAGAATGATGTAGGTAAAGAAATAATTCATAAAACATAAAATAAATGAAAATACAAGTAAAGCAGAAATAAAAGCACTAACTTGAAATAATAATAAAAATACCCAAATATTGTAGTTTTGTTCATTGATAAAAAGCGTGAGGTTTGGACGGAATTAAAAGCTAATTAAGGAGAGTAACTTTGATATTAGAATACGAGAAGTAAGGGAGGAGCATCCGCTCATCCATCTCGTAAGCAACTTTAGGCGCACTATGAGAGAAAGAGAGAGAGGGACGTGTACAGCTTAGGAAAATTTGTCCCATTTGCAATAAAACCATGCATGTCTTCGACCCTCACGTGGGGTCAAGAGAATGGTGAGGAGTGACGTATATTGCAAAAGAGAAAGCAGCAAAGAATAATTTATGGGCCAAACCCTGTCTGGTACTGCCAATGCCATATAAGTCATGGAGAAGGATTTATGAGTGGGGAACAGCCAATTCCATGCTCACGACTATGGGGACATGTGAGTCCTCGACCCAGGCCCTGCTCCTTTTGAACTCTTTCTCAAGTTCTTTTTGTTCTCCAAAACGCAGCTGGTCCCAGATTTTGGAATTGTCAATACCCACCATATCTTTTAATCATTATTATCTTAAATATTCAATCATTAAATCAGGCTTCTAAGTAATCATTAAACCAGGCTTCTAAGTAAACGGGCTCTTTTGTTATTGAATCTTGTGACCCACTGATAATTAAAAATTCTAATTTTGGAAACACAAGTTATCAATTGTGTTGGTGGTGGGCGCATAGTGTCTCGTGAAAATGGATTAGTCTCAGCTACAAACAGAGCAACGAAGGCATGTCATGTGCTTTCACCGCTTCTTGCAACATCAGGGGCCTTTTGATTTTCCTATGAATTTTATCTCTTTAATAAACATACAAACAGTCTGAATGTTAAGGTCTATTTCATATCAATTGACTGATTGGTCCAACCTCCTCATCGAAGGCTCTCTCATATGGGAGGTCTTAAGTTCGAATCATACTAAAGGAAGAGAAATGAGATTTCTTTCTAACTGATAATTCTCTAGCCCCTTGGTACAACTCCTTGATCGGATAAATTACGGACGCCTTGTTTCTAGCAGCAGTGTGAGAGTTGAAGCTACTAGGAAACCCGAGGACTGCTGGGAACCTGATACTAAGCAGAGGGGTCCAGTGATAAATTAACAGTCAGACCAATTAAGTATATGACGGCTCCTTGTGCGCAGAAGTGTACAGGTTACGTAAGAACCTGAGGAATCTTGGAATTCCAGATTTATCTTCTCTAGGATTTTTGAAGTGGGGTCTTAGGAGCATAAGATTAGTCCGACTAAGCTGAGATACCTAAAATAAATAATAATAAAAAAATTGACTGATGCCTAACTACGTCTCCGATACTATATAGTAAAACCCAATAGTCAATGCCAAAACAGGGTAAAACACATAACCTCTCTTTATGTCATCTTCACTAGGAAATGCTATGAATGAAAACTTTGACCCGTCATTGTACTTAACCTTTCAATCACTAATTAACCCAATAGAAGGAAAAATTGAATTGTGAATCAAGGTTTGAATTTTTTATTACATAGTTTAAGGTTTGTATCTTTCCTATTCGATGGGAAAAACGCTTTGTTGTGTCGGTAGCCAAATGGTTACTAAATGAGGTTTTGGCTGGTCATTTGTAACTCAAGTGACACGTAAATTTTTTTGTTTTACTCTATTTCAACTATATTCTATTAAATCTCATCTATATAATTATATAGGGTTTATATAAATGTGTGAATAAGATTTAATAGAACATAATAAGAACATCATAACCGGAACAGAAGATCTGATCCCCTCAAGTGGTAAGCCGATGTGTCAGAGAATCTCTTCTACTTTAGTCTAGGGTTAGACTCTTTAGAATTTCGTGTTAGAAGCCTAGGCAGTAAAATGTTATGCAACGTTTCATTTTGAATTCTTAATTTATTTAAAATAATATATAATTGTGAAATATTACTTGTATTTAAAATTTAATTTAATATATTTGAATTAGTAGTTACAGAATTTTTAATTATAAAAATAATCAATCTTTAATTTGATTTAAAAATTCTAGTTAGCTAGAGTTGAGTTGAGTTCGTCATTTATAAATAAAACTTAATAATAAAGTTACGTAATGGCCTAAAGTTTCAGTTTAGGTGACAATGAAAAAGAAAGATCAACAAAAGTTCAACTAACACCAAAAAAATGAGGATGGAATTTGTATGGTGTAGCCATTTGTCTTTACATGGGAACATGGTGAAGTGAAATTGTCAAAAATGACAGCAAGACTGCTGGTACTCCCTCGCAGAATGACCCATGTATTGCTTACACAGAACAGAAGCAACCATAGTTCTCTTTAAGTAATTAAAAGCCAAGATGAAATAAGTGTTGAAGTTGTGTGCGTTCAGAAACCACATGCTCTTTAACCAGAAAGGAAGTGAACAGTCATTTCGATATCCATTGAATGAATGGCCAACAGGTAAATTTATACTTGGAAGATATCTGTCTTTTCACTGTGCTTTTACCCTTACTATCCATCAGTAGTTTTTTTTTAATTCCTGCAACAGTTAGTGTAAAGCTTTCATTAATTTGGAGTTGATAGTCAGGTTAGGAGTAATGCTTTGGTTTCACTATAGCAGACCTCGATGTCTCCTACATTGCCTGAAACCTCGGCTGATATAAAAGTTTCACTTTGTACTGTCATAGAGATGGACATATGAAATCTAACAAAGGCAATGCAACATGTCATCCATGCACCACCAAAGGCGATGATTCTTCTAAGTTGAGGAGGACAGTTGCAAGCAAATTGAAGGAGGACAGGAAAACAGGAACAGAAAGCTACTTTGAGAAATTCCTTCACCAAATATATATAGACAAATCTAAAAATTCTAACTTCAGTTGTTTTCTATAGCAATTTTACACAGGTGAATTAAAGCCTGCCAATCCTTAAAGGCAGGACAAATATTTTATATAGTTGTGAAAGCTAAATGAGGCAGTGAGATGTCCTCTTTGTAGGCCTATTTAAAAAACGGGTGTTATATTCTCACTAGTTTTGTGGACTGCGCCAATCTGCCCCTTGCATTTATATGCATCCCTTTTATTAATGGCTAAGTTCAGAGCAGTAAAGATAGATAAGAGGTTTACTTGTGGAACCCAATGTCTAAGTGTAACAACTCACGTCCTTTCAAATATAAGAAACTTAGTTATTTATGCCTTTTGTAAGGATAGAATTCCACTCTTTGACAGCTTCTAGCTGTCTTCTGCAATTTAAAGACGGAGAATTAATGGGTGTTATTTTAGATTTTCAGGTGGTGAGACTTATCCTAGGCATTTAAGATAAAGCAGGCAGCTTTCAACATGCATGTGAGATGAGTATATCTGTTCTTTGTGCGAAGAAAACGATTCTGGGTCAGATATTTAAAGACAGTAAGCTGCTGGTTGTAGGAGTCTTAACACAACCTCTTAAGTGCCTATTTAAGGCGCCAAAGTTCTCCTGTTAGTAGCTCTCCACAAGTATACTCAACTTCTCTACTAACTTTTCCTTCTCTTGCATACGGCTATGGAGTCTTCCAAAATCTTTGGAAGCAAAGAAGAGTGTAACAGCAGTGAATCAGGGTGGACTATGTACATTGGTTCCCCAATATATGGTGATGATGTTGATGCATGCAGTGATGAAGCAGCCAACAAAAATGAAGGGAATCATAGAAACTACAATCACGCAGATGAAAGTGACGATTCTATGGCTTCTGATGCTTCTTCTGGCCCAAGTCACCAAGGCACGGCTCATTTCAAGCACCAAGAAGCTGAGGTTGAAGGCAATAGCTTTGAAAGGAAAGCTAAGAAATCGATGGCGTTCAAGGAAAAGGCTAAAGGTAGGAGAAGCGATGAGATGGTGGAAGTAGCAAAAAGGGTCAATCCCGCTACTCAAAACGTTTCCAAGGTAAGAAAGAACAACAGGATGGGGAAAAGAATGTAAAAGTTTATGTTTTGCCGTTCATTTCTTGCTTTTCAGTGTCCAAGCATGGAATGATTATGTAGTCCAGATAGCACCCAAAAAAAAAAAAAAAAGAAAGTTTCAAAGGAACTTCAACCTTTGATTGTGCTAGCTAGCTATCTGTTTTGGACTTTCTGATGTATGAGTTCAATCATGAAATGTAATGATATCAACTTCCTACCAATATTAGATGTGAACTTATATATTTGGTATACACAGAGAAAGTACCTAACTAAAAATGTTTTTAGACAATAGCAGCATGATTGTACTCAGTCTCTTGCCTAGGACTTGGCAGTATCTGCTACAAATAGTTGTTATTTTTCTCCTGTATGATTATAGGGTGTTCAATGACAATCTGCTATCTTTAGTATAGATGATGCCATGGTACTGGTATTCTTGACAAAAGTTCTTCTTTCTTCTTTCTTAACCATTATTACCACAGTAATTCATACTCATTTAATCGGTTATGCATCTGTAATGCCTAGTTAGAGGAACATAGTAACTCTCTGTTCATCAAGTTTTGGCAATGAACACATACCATGGTATGTGGAAGCAAGTAAATGCAGAAGGACCTAAACGATATCAGAGAAACGACAGCGAACAGCCAGAGTTGCCTAGCGAATCACTCAACGGACGTATGGTAATAACAACACTACGTTATGCTAGGAAGGCTTCACTACGAAGTGTGACATAATGCATCCGTACTAGCAAAGTCAGATTGAGACTGTACTAGTGCTCTTAGCATTTACTACCTAAAGACCTCCTTACATATATCTCTTCTGGGACAGAGAAACATAATGTTATTTGTCCTATTCCAAGCAGATTCTGGTTAAGAACCGATGGATCTTCGCGCGAACAGCCAAAGTCCTCCTGAGTTGTATTGATGGTATTCTGCAGGTTTCAGCAGCAAAAAGAATAGCCACGGGTTAAACCAACTCTAGTGACTCATTTTCTTTGTCAGCAAAATGCTGCTCGGAATATATGATTATGGTTTTAGCAATAACTATAGGATTACCAGTTTTCCAAGACAGTAGAACAGGCAAAAGAGAAAAAAGAGAAGAGGAAAGTTTTTATGACAAATAGTGATGGGAACAAAACCTAAGTTCATGGATGAATCGAGAAAGAAGTCCATAAAACATCTACTAGCAGTTAGTAATACGGACAAATGGCTAGAACCTGGTAGACGTGGTGGGGCAACATTGCCATGCACGCGGCGTGACGGAGACTTTGGTAATTTGGCTTAGGATTTTGACAAAACTCTACAGCCTGTTGGCCCAGCTTATATATATAATAATGATTGTTGCATGGAAATTCAAGCTCTTGAGAGTCCAACTGCAATATATTTTTGGTAGTCGTCTTTTCTCTATCAGTTTAGTTTATATTAGATGAATTCTTAAAAATGATAAATTATTTAGTGAGAGTTGAATCCCTCACCACATTATAAATAGTCTGTTTAGACCCCTACCTCGTCTGCAACTGCAGACTTCTGTGCCTCTTTCAGCTCTCTGCAGTTTTAATCTTCCTAGGAGATGATGTTTGATACAAGAGAAGAGTATTGTTTAAACAGCACGTCAAACAGTATATCATATATGGAGAGCTATAATTAACCATGTGAGGGGTATTTTGGGAGCTACCACCACTTACTGGTTATAGCTGATAACGACTAGCTAGTTGGAGATATTAGTTATAACTGTAATTGGAGATATAATTAATCACAAGTGCATTGAAGGGATAACTTCCAAGCATATACAGCTAGTTTTGATCTTGCAGTCATAGTAGATACACACAGCTGAAGACAATAGCAAGTGTAAACAAGCAGCTGCAGACCCAGTAGTACAGGGCATGCATGTGACCACTTGTTCAATTATATCTTTTCCCATTTCGTTTTCATGCTTCAAACTCCCAATTCCTTTAGTGGGGGACATAAATCATCACAATCCCATGGGTGTGACCAAGTCGTTTTCAATTGGAAAACGACTTCGATCTAGTTCCTACAAGAGGAATCACATGTCCTGGATTTCATATAGAGCTCGGCTTGCTGTGCCTTATGGGGGATATTCTTAAATGTAACAGTCTCAAAAGTCCGCCTGAAATGTGTAACAGAAGAGGAAAGTCGGCGAATGATTAGTACTCTGGAGAATATTTCCCCGATGAAACCAACAAAATGTAATTCGTGTCTGATATAGCTACTTCCCGACCAACCTGTATACAAGTTAATTACTCGCTGGTTAATTATCTAAAGTTCATCATCAGTATACATGTTCAGGAATGAGTATTAATTGTAAGAACTTCAAATATATAAAAGTTTTAAATTCTACTCCAACACCTATTTCTTTACGGATGATTTGCAAATAATGAAAATTGGATTCATAAAAGCTTGCAAGAACTTGAAGTCATTCTCAATGCAACGTACGTGATTAATTTTCCTAAGTAGATCGATCTCTTTAAGCACGAAAAGCTGTGTGAATAAGATAATGATGGACAAATAGGCACCCCAGCTGTATGTGCGAAATTGGAAGTTGGAAGGCAAGGAAAGGCAGCCCTCATTAGGAGCTTGGGGAATAGGGAACTTGAGGTCCCAATTCTAAATGCTTCTGTCTGTGGAAGGTGTATGTGACGAGAGTTATGGATGTGTAACATCAAGAAGGAGAAGACTCAAAGTGAGACCTTGAGAGCTTCTGTGGAAAAGATTTGAGGACTGCAGTTTTCTTACTCTCGAGCCCTAGCTAACATGTATGCGGTCGATCGGTGTTCCACCATACGTGCTTTGTTGCAATAGGCAGAATTTCCTTTTAAGAAAAAAGATGGTATTTTGATTTGATGGCTTTCGTTTCTCACTTTTCCTATATCCTCTCTTCCTTTTAATTTGCATTAAATTCCCCTTACTTATATCTAGTACCCCTCCATTCCCCTCCAAAACCCCTCCATTTTTTCCCAAAAAAATTTCAATGCTTTATAAAGCATTTAATGCTGCTTACTGAATCTCAAAGCTTCCTACATCATTTAATGCTTTTAAAATAATAGTTTACGTAGAGCATTCCTACCCCTCCATTTCGACTCCGGATCTCTCCATTTTTCTCCAAAAAATTTCAATACTTTATAAAGCATTTAATGCTGCTTACAGAATCTCAAAGCTTCTCACAACAGCATTTAATGCTTTTAGAATAATGGTTTACGTAGAACATTCCTAGCCCTCCATTTAGTAGAGTTATTATTATTTGTGGGTATATTAATTAATTTTATTTTCATTATTATAATTACTGTTAAATATTATTATTAAATTTCTTATGTTTATTATTAAATTTATTGTAGAGTATTTATTAAATTTATTACTATTATTATTATTAAATTCCTTATTAATATTAAATATGATTTCTAAAATTCCTTATTATTATAAATTATATTATTATTAATAATTAAAGAAACATAACGTTTTTATTATTTATTATTAGATAATTTATAATAATAATTCTTCAAATAATTTATAAATTAAAACTGATTATAAGGAATTAGCAAAAATAAGCATATAATTTGTCCTTATTATTATGAAGAACAAAATTAATAATAATCAGGGATTTAATCTTATTATTTAATATCATTAATAAATAAATAATTTATTAATAATAAGAAGAATAGTAAGTAGAGAATTAATGATTAAAGCCCATTTTAAACAATTAAATTAATAAGAATAATTAAATAACCATAATAATTTTTAATAATAATATAATGGTGAATAATAATAACGAATATAAAATTAGCACCTATCATATTTGAAAACAATTAAAATAATAAGAATGATTAATGAAACACAATGTTTTTATTATTTATTATAATATAATTTATAATAATTATTATTGAAATTATTTATAAATTAAAACTGATTATAAGGAATTAGAAAAAAATAAGCAAATAATTTTTTCCTTATTATTATGAATAACAAAATTATTAATAATCAAGAATGTAATCATATTATTTAATTAATAATAAGAATAATAGTAAGTAGAGAATTAATAATTAAAGCCCGTTTTAAACAGTTAAATTAATAAGAATCAATTTGAAGGAATTTGTAATTCTTGGAATTTGATAACAGTTAAATGTAATTGAAGGAATTTGATAACACTCCTTACTTTATATGATGAGAATTTCATATAGGTGATGAACCAAATGACTAGAGATTAAAGATATTAATGAAGTAAAGTTGGTAGTTGAATGGTTATGCACATGATTTTCCAAGTGGTACATTTCAAATTTAAAGATTTTCATAAGGGTCACGTTGGGTTTCTGACTTCAGCAGAAAAACTGTATTGATTTAGGCTAAATTGGACAAAGGTGTCTTCTTTAAAGTTGTAGATCTTTCTTTTAGCTTTCCAATGGTATATAGTATGAAAATTTTGAACATTGGAGTTGAAAGTTATGATTTTTAGCAGTTTGAGATGCTGTTTAAGATGAAATATTTGGATAGCCACATTGATGTGAAATTTGGACTTTTATAGAGGTAGAAATTGCTTTTAAGTTCTTCATAAAAGTTGCAGATCTTTCTTTTATCTTTCTATTGGTACCAATTTTGTAAAATTTAGAGTTCTGAGTCAAAAGATATGAAATTTAGAAGTTACGATGTCGGAAGTAGGGAAGAGCGGGCAGCGTCGCGATCGCAACACGGCTCGCTGGCCTAATTTTTGAAGCGTTGCATTTCTAAGACATTCCTCCGATTGACCTAATTTTTCAAGCGTTGCATTTCTAAGACATTCCTCTACCGCTACACAAAAATTTACAGCTTTTGGTATTAATTTGAAAAAAATTGATTGAATCAAAGTGAGGAGATCGGTTAAAAGAGTATGAGTTATATTTTTTTACTGAACATGCTTCGGTATTTTGAGGATATATTGACCTATAGAGATCCAAATGAGTTTATCATTGTTTCCAAATAAACTAGAGACATAGAGCTACAAATTATCTGAAGGAATCGAATTTCAATTAAGCCCCTAAGACTTTCAATTTCTGGAGTGAAATTGGGTATAGTGTATATAGTCTTGGTTTAGTAATAACCGAAAAATGTTTAGGCTATAACTTTCAAATTTTTGAACCAAATTGAGTGATTTTAGTGTCATTGGAAACATAAGACATAGAGGAACATTTTTCTAGAAGGAAGTGTTATCAGATTTCTTTATTTACCTGATCAAAATAAGGAGTTAAGATGTTAGTAGTTGATGCACAAAAAGGGGCAAAATTGGAAGAACTAATTAAATGAAGGGTAAAAAGGGAAGAACAAGCAAAGTGTGGTTTTGTTTAAAAGAAGAAGAGAAAGATCGTAGGAGTTAGAAAAGAGGGAAAAACGTGAAATAGAAGAAGAGAAGAAGGAAGATCGTAGGAAACTTGGAAGGAATAAGAAAGAAGAAGAAAAAGAAGAGGAAATCAACTTGTTGGAGGTAAGTTTTCATCTTTCTTCTGGCTAGGTTCAAAAAGGGATTAAATAGAGATTAGGGTTTGTGTTGGGAATGAAGGAAGAAAGAAGAGGAAGATGAAATCAATTTGATTTTGGATTTCTAAACTAGGTTTTG
>JANKOD010000007.1:11160807-11185361 GCA_026284645.1 Erythroxylum acuminatum | reverse complement strand
GTATAACAACCGCATGTGAGTGAAAGAAGAGGTCGGGATCAGTTCGCGTCTGCATTAGTGTCTAATAAAATTGTATTCCCTGAATTTTTATACAAAGGATTAAGTCAATTGGTAAAGTCAACGGACTGTAGTAAATCCTATTTATAAAAAGGGCTCCCGTGGTCATTGTATTTACCAGTGATTATGTATGTTAATGATTTTTTCACATAGTGTATGTTTGTATTTTAAAAAAAATTCATACTGAGTTTTGACTGAGTGATGTAGCACGCCACCCTCACAGGGCACGGACTCGGATATCATCATCGATGTCGGGTTCGGGTCACGCGGGAGTGGGGTGTTACATATCATGTCTTTCATTCCACTAGGGTGCAAACAAAGCCATTCTCTAAAGGCCTTCCTAAGTTTAATTTGGTTTTTAAAAGCAACTTTTTAAATTGAGAAAAAGAATATTGAAATTATTTTATGCGAAGTTGTAATCAAGCATCATATGGGAGCATTTATATGGAAAAGAACAAAACTCCATCAATAGCATGGAATCAACAACTACTACATGGATGAAGTTTGAACAACAAAATCACCATAAAAAGCAAGAAAGCGTACTAACAAGACGCTAGAAAGTACTCACCAGTACTATATTTGTATCTATCTAAGTTTGTCTGAAAAATATCATATAAAATAAACAAGTATAATATTAGACAAAAGGGACCACTTACCTGATAAATACTCTGAAACATACTGAAACCGTTTATTTGATGATGAAATTCTAGAAACACATAAACACAAGGACCACTTCGTTCATTTTATGTAACTAAAAAATACAAAAATATATGTTACCCAAGTTCATACAGCAAGGGATCACATCCTTTTGTGATTCTTCACGACCTAGTTTGTCTAGTATCACTGCATTTCCAAACAACAGTCCAACCTTCACTCTCTTGTCATCGTGAAAAGGTTGGTTGTCAACTGTGCATTCTTTATTGGATAACGAAGAACAGTAGTTAGGGTTTAAAAACAGAAATTAGGGTTTGAAGATAAAAGGGGATTTTGGTGGCTAATTTGTTGATTAGATGAGACTTAGGGTCCGTTTGGTTCAACTTTTGGAGACTCCAAAAGCACTTTTTTCTACCGCAAAAGCTATTTTCGAGAAAAAATGGGTGTTTTGGTGCAAACTTCAAAAGCACTTTTGAAGTAGAAATAGCTTTTGAAAAAGCTAAAATACAGTTTTTTGAAAAGCTACAATTTGGAGCTTTTTAGAAAAGCCCAAATTTTAGCTTTTTCGGGAAGCTATTTTTCGACTCACTCCCGTCACTTACGTTTATAAAAAAAACCTCAAAAACTTGCCAACTTCTGTTGTCTTTTCTGCTTCCCGACTTCTGTTTTGTTTCATCTTCTGATCAAACCATCTCATCTAGGTTAGTTCTTCTTTTTTCATCTTGTTATTTGTTCTAATAAATATCTTGTTATTTGTTAAAGAAGTTCGACGTCTGCGTTAAAAACAAAGACGTCGAACGTCTGCGTAACGCAGACGAAGGTCTGCGTAACGCAGACGAAGGTCTGCGTTGAACAACACAGACCCACTTTATTTTTTTCCACATCTAACTTGGAACGTCTGCGGTTTGCGTGTTTGAATAACTTGGAAGGTTTTTCGGTCATCAAGCTGTGTTTCCATTTTTCTGGTTCATGTTGTAAATTTGAATTGTGTTGTTCTTGCGATGAGTTTATTGAAAACGGAAAAGAAGTGTTCTTGAAATAAGAGAGTGGACAGCTCGCGTTGTCCTGTTGTTTTGTCAATTTTATATTTTTAGTGAATTGAACAGTTTAGAAGATGAAGCTGAAGATGAAAAATAATCTAACTGATATTTATAAATTTTATTTAAAAAATATTGAACTTCTTTAATTATCCGTAAATATTTCCAAGCATTTTATTTCAATATTATACTGTTAATTCTATCAACCATTTTAATTCACTAAATAATTTTATTATAAAATAAAATATAGTTAAAATTAATAAAAGTACTTTTAATTTTTATGTTGTCAAACAGTGTACTATATGAAGCTCTTTTTAAAAAGCTGTTTTTTTAATTAACAGCCAAACAGCCAAGTGCTTTTATAAAAAAAAGCTCTTCTCAGAAAAGCTCTACTAACAAAAACTCTACTGATAAAAGCTCTACTGATAAAAGCTCTGCTAAACGGGCCCTAAGAAGGAAACGGAGTGTCGCAGTTATCTATGACCGTGACAAAGGATTTGTAGTTTGATGCAAATCTATTAAAAGCAAATAATACAAGATCTTCATCAAAAATTGAATGTTTCGAGATCTTCAACAATAGAGGAGATAGTCGATAAGTATTCTATGATGGAGGAGCCACCTTTCATAGTGATATGGAGATGGTGTCGTAAGCATGACCGATAAGTGACAATTTGTTGTTAAAAATGAGTTTCAAAGGGTGGGATGTGATGCAATAGCAAGAGAAATAGTAGCAATCAAACAACAACAGATAAGCTGACTCATTGCCGCAAAAGAAATTTAGAAGATTCATGATCAAAGGTGGAGGTGCTAGGCTTAAAAAGGGGTGGAATGCTAGCATTGACATAACCCGAACAGGTCGTAGATGAATAGTATCGAGTGTATAACTAAAATACAAATAGATTTCATATTGACTTACCATATCTTATTCCTAATTTACAAAATTATGCATTAAAAAAAGAAAATGATCTATTTTATTAGTTACCAAATTACATGCACTAATGTGATTAAATTTTAAAAGAATATTTTAGAAAAACAATTGTAAGCTTCAATTTTGTAACTATGACTTGAAAACTCCAATAATTCTTTATTCGAATGTGAAAAAAAGAAGAAGAAGAGGGAAGATGGAAATAAAATTGGTCAACAAAATGTAGATAATATTATTTATTATAAAGAAAATATACTGATTTTCATATTTATTGAATGGCATTTGCGGAGCTTTCTTCCTCCTCTAGCTGTTACTCGTCCTTCTTCCATGGACGACACAGATCAAAATGTCCAGTGTCATAATTGTATTGACATAGACCACCGAGTTTTACAATCCATATGCACACAGAGCAGTGATTGTAAAAAGGGTCTTGCCCATCATAGATATTAAACCAGTGGACGTCAGCATCCCAACTAAAGCTGCAGACAAACAATGTAGTGCGTAGAATATTTGGCCGAAATCCAAACTGATAGCTTCCTTTTGGCTTTACTCTATGCTCACCTAAATCGTCGTCCTTGGACTTGCAATGAACTGTGACGTCGAGGCCATTTTCCAACTCATTTAGTATTGTTATGGTTCTACGTTGAGGTAGTAGACCTGCATTTACTGCAGCAAGAAAGAACTGTAGTAATAGCATTTGCAGCGTCACTCTTGCAATTGAGACTTTCATCTTTCCCTTTAGCTACTCTCTCTTTATCCTCTTTAAGTGATTTGGATATGTTTCAAGAGTCGAGATTACAGCCTACAGCTACATGGGTTCATTTATAGATATGTGTGTCAAAATGTTGAACTCTATATATGGCAGTGTATTTACTTATCCAAATATAAATGAATATATAAGGAAATACACTTCTACCTAATGTTGGGTATTAAAATACGCATCTCTTTGTCTTTAATGCAATATTCAGAACAATTTAGATAATATTGAATTTAATAATATAAAGGTTACCAAAATATATAGCTTTTTCTTAAAATCAAATATAAGAAATTGGAACAACAATCTAATTGTTCATCATTCAAGTCAACTAGTCTTTTATTATAATTATGTTAGCATTATCCAAAATTATGGTATATTGAATTTCTTAAATATGCGCAGAGTGTAGAGTCCACTACCAAGAATTGGGCTTGAGTCAACTATTGTCTAAATAACTAGAACTAGTTGTTTAGATAGTTGACTCTTACCATTTATAAACCCTTTAACATTTTCATGTCTAGGCTATATGGGACACTCTAACACTTCCTCTCAAGTGCAAATGAGGCTGGACATCCAGTTGTCACTTGAAATATACGCAGTAGTAACCGGACCGGGCCACTGGGACTGGACATCCAGACGGACAACCGGGAATTAATAATCTGGACCAAACTTGGCTTTGATACCATATTGAATTTTTAAATATGGGCAGAGTGTAGAGTCCACTATCAAGAATTAGGCTTGGGTTAACTATTGTCTAAATAACTAGAACTAATTGTTTAGATAGTTGACCCTTACCACTTATAAACCCTTTAACATTTTCATGTCTAGTCAATATGGAACACTCTGACATGGTATATAATTTAAAGCCTTGGAAACATTGGATTATGCTCTGAGTAATAATGGATACAATACAATCCGTGTTTTCATACAAGAGGAGCATCACCAAACAAGTTAATGGAAGGTTTTGAGGTGGCCAATAAACATCACAAGCAAGGACTAAAATATTGAACACTTTGAAGAAATGTCCAGATGGAGGAAATTGGGAGAGGAAGATTGTCTTGTAGGTGTGGAATAGGAATTGATATAGGTTCGGTCATAAAGGGAAGAGGACAAATGATGGATGGTCGATATAAAGGAATTTGAGGTTGAAGTGAAGCTTGAAGCAATATTTAGTATTTAATAGTGAATGGGAGCCTGTTTCGATCTACATGTGTAATCGCCACAAGACACCAAGGCATAAAAATCCAATAGTTCCCAGATTTCCTAGACAAAATCTATGCTTCTTCTTCTTCCTTACTTTGGGTTGAGGATTCAACTTTTTTTGCTCCAAGGAACTGAAGTAACGTGCATGTCTGGTCATTTTTCATTATTACTACCATGGCATAAATGACAAGGGAGTAAAACTAAATAGAATCGACCTTGACCTAGGGTCACGCCTTCAGGCATCTTCCTGTTATTTTAACTATTAGTAGATGATATTAGTATTTATCAACAAATTAATTAAAAAGTTAATATAGGAATTTCATGGTATACGTGTAGGGTTTTATTCCCCCAAAAGAACTCATAATGCAATTGATCTGAAAGCAAATGCATTGTTTCACTTATTGATTTTATAAAAATAACTATGTGAACTTCTCAATACTTCAAGTATTAAAATTTAAAAGAAATTTTGTAAGGTGAATCATTATTGTTAAAGAAATTAATTGAGTTCATTTTTTAATTATTGTATGACACATATTACTATTGCATATCTTTTTTTTTTTGGGTGAATTAGAAATAGAAAACAAAAGACCTAAAGCCTCATAAAAGAAACAGAACAAGCATCATTTTGTTAAAGCTAGCGAATTCCTAACACTGGACTCTCCCACTTAAGCCACCGATGCAAAGAAGAAGAACCCTGTTTTGCTAAGAAGTCAGCACACTAATTCCTCTCCTTATTTACTTGATTGTCATTGAGGACATCAAGTTTCTTTTGCGCAGTGTGATTGTAGTTATATTGAGCTATTAAGAGTATTTGCCTAGAATTGTTTCCTAATCACGGGATGACTTACATCCAAATTCTCAGGAAAATTATATTCGTGACCATGAATACTACATATGCAGCAGAAATTCATGTAATACCTATAGTCGCTACCAAGAAAATGATCCAACATGACGTGATTTTACTATCACGCTAATAAAGGTCCTTTTACATTACTATTACACATGCTTCAACTTCCAACAAGATTTTACCATAACATTAGGAAAGCTCCTTTAGATTCCCTCCACATTATCGACAGCTTTGACGTGAAAGCTCCAAGAACATGAATAAAATCCTGGTGCTTGTACTTCCCAAGAGTAACCCATGCATAAAATTAATGAACCAATCGAAGATAGAGGAGAATTCGGGGATAACACAAGTTATAATTGGCTATAGTTCCAAGAACTAAAGACAACAATATTGCTAGTTGAGTATTTTCAAGGACATTTAACATGCACAGAACAAAGTTGGTACAGTATAATTGTAACCAAGTTATACTGATGAGTTGCAATATAAGCCAAATGCCATACAAGCACACATCGTTAATTGTCGGCTTCTTGGTGATAAAAATTCCTTCTTCACGCCATGGATCTTTTGGTCGACAAGTGGCGCAAGCACGCTTACATTGGCAACATAATCTCTGAATACTTATAAATAGAGAAGTAATTAATGATGGCGCTTATTCCATATACATTGACATTGCTATGGCTACTTCGTTTAAGAGGGTTTACAATTTGCTCGTAAAAATCATATCAGAACTGTGTGGTAGGGTGGCCAGGGTTGTCCGCAATGACCATGATCATCAGAACGTGAACTGGCGAGAGATAATCATCGAGTTTTGCTTTGCTTCGGCCCTTGAAATAGCACTCTTGTCACTGCAGACTCGCGATGATGATCAATCGCTTCCTATTTCATTCATCGTATTGTGTCTTGCAATCTTATTTGCTTTCCTGTGTCTCTTGGTGGCTACTTGGATGAATGATACATTTCCACTGGCAGGTGGGTTGATGGAGAAAGCTAGTATCTTGTTTGTAGCGATTGCGTTTTTCGATATTGTCACAATTCCGCTTCCTCTTTTCTTCAGGTTCAGTCTCTGGTCTATCTGTGCCATTTCTTTGACTGTCATAACAATCATCAAATTGCTATTCACACCTTAAATCATTGTTGTAGACGTCATTTTTGTTTTTCTGTCGGTATTATATTACATGAAATCTCCCAGGGACTTATATCCTTTCCATGTATAAAAGTCAAGCATTTTATGGTTAAGTCCGTCTTGTCTCATGTGATGTTAGCCGTTTTTCCTTTTAAGAAACTTAGAATTGCTACTTTTATAAATATGTATGAAGTTTCTGGTGGATTGGTTAATGTTATGAATGTCTTACTAAAAGTATAAAGTTTGTGGTGGAATGGTTAATGTTATGAATATCTTACTCGTACCTAGGCTCGGCTTTGGGTAAGGACAGGAAGAACACTTGTTTGGAGCCTACTCTCGTAAAAAACAAAATAAGACTCACTCTTGACCTTTATAAAAAATGAAATGTTAACCCTCGTAAAAAAACAAAATGAGACAAAATAGAGTCCTAACTCACTCTTGATACTAATAAAGAAGAAAATGAGGCAAATCTTCTTAATTTTCTTTTTTTTCTTTACATTTTTTCATTTGATTTTTTTTTGTTTTAAGTTGTTCTTTGAATCTTGATGTTAACAATTAATGTAACTCATTAGATTTTCAATTGTGTCACAATGAAGAGTTTAAGGTAACCTCTTTAATAATAAAAATATGCTTTTAAAGTTTACATATTTATATCTTTTCGATTTATTGGGATCCTTTTCTTGCTTTACCCAGAGCTTATAAAAAGTTAGAAACAATCCTGCTTGTACCCGTACCAAATTTTATTCTGGTACGATACTGTATTGGTATTGGTCAATATTAGGTATCATTTTGAATAATTTTTTAAATTTATAAAATAGTCTTTAAATTTTTTAAATTACAAAATAGTCCTTCAATATATTGTAATGTATAATTTATAATTTTACATAAATCGTGTCTCCAAAAATCATAATAATAATAGAAATTTAAAACAACAACAATTTATTTATTTTTATTATATTATATTTCACATTTTTCACATATAAATAATAACCACAATTAATATAAAAAAGATCATTTAATTATCATACAAATATAAAATTAAGAACAATATAAGCATTTAAAATATTTCAATTTCATCATATAATAATCAGTAATTACATCAAAACATCAAATGAAAAAAAAAAGAATGAATATTCATGACTCTCTAACAATTACAATTTACAACAAGAGTTTATGCCGAAGAACCAATTAGAAGTAAAACCGGAAACAAAAATATTTGCAATTATATTACATATATAGAATTTAGCATATACATCAAATATAAGAGAAGGAGAAACAAAAACTTTAAATTTTATTCAATTGAATATCCACTTAAATTGCATTAACTATAATTCTCATTTAGTACAAAATCCTCATCATTGAGTAGACCCTCATCATCACCATCATTGAAATCCATTGCACCAAATGACATGTCAATACTTTCTTATCCAAGATTATCTTCCAAGTCACTCTCATCTATCAAACCTAGTTCTTCAAAAACTCAATCTGCCAAAAGATATATTATCAATAAAAATTTGATGTACTAACCTACTTATTCTATTAAGAGTCATAGTAAATAATAAAATTAAATTATTAAAAAATTATAAGCAATTATATCTAACTTAATAATGATAATGGCATACCTTTCCTAAATCTTTAAATTATATCGAACAAAGAACAAATCATTCAATTTTTTGTGCTCCAATTTATTCTATTTCTTAAAATAGATGAATTAAAATGTGCTTTAATTTCTTTCAGAATATATTGCACCCACACATTGACTTAGAATTTGAATTGCAAACATTTGTAATTTTAGAATACCATTTTCACATTGGTCTCAGGAAGCAACCATAAGACAACAAAATTAGTATTATAAATAAAATAAAGTAATTATTAATTTTCAAAAAATAACAAAAGTGAAAAATATATACTTAGATTAAGTTTGTCTGTTTAATGAATAGCAATTGAAATCCTAAAATCATAGGCAATAACTGTTATAATAGTTAATAGAATTCTCCTATTAACTTCGGCTTTCTTTGTAAAACTTGATCTAAAATAGATACTAGCAGGACTCAAAAATGTCCCAGCTACAAACAATGTAGAGTAAAGTCTTTATCATCTCTCATTAATGGCTGCAAGATAAGGTATGTATAAAGAAAACATATTTTCATATTGGCCTTAATTGTTTCCTTAGCCTTCTCCATGATATCATACAAATAACTCATTATTGTCATCGCATCATTATCAACCAGATGAAGTACCCTCACTAAAGGCTCACAAACTTGGATGACAATTTGACATTGGGACCAAAATTCATTATTTTCAAGTATAATTCTAGAAACCTCCAATCTAGCATTAAACCTAGCATGCTAAGATGCGACACATTTTTTACTTGTAAATATTTGTCTCAACTCTTTCTTCATCATAATAAAATATTAAAGTGATAAGAAATTTGTTGCAAATCTTGTAATAGTAGGATGACATTAAATTTAAGACTCATGCACGAGTGTAAATGAACTTGGTCACTTTTTTTGCTTTTTGCACAGTCTCATTAATAATAGGAAAATACAAAACATCCCTTGTATTTTTAAAATCAAGTAAATACAATGTGTTACATAAGGAGTCCAATAGAAAGACTTATACTTGTTTTGAAATCGTCCTCTAGCTGCTTTGTAACCGGAAGCATTATCAATAATAAATTGAACAACATTTTTAAATTGAACAATATTTTCTGGCGTAGCTTCATTCACAACTTAATCAAATATTTCAAATAAATTATCAACATTCCTAATAAGGTTATATGCATCAATAGACTTTTAAAAAAATTGTGTCATTTGTAGAATAAATCAAATAATTAATAATATGCTCATGTCTTCTATTTTTCCAACCATCACATATAATTGAACACCCAAAAGTAGCCCACATTATTCTTCTTTCATCCAAATAACTTGTAATTTTATAAACAAAGCTACTCATAATTTTACCTTTATAGTCATCAATTGATGGAGCTTTGCATCCTGGATTGTAAGAGACAATAACATCTATTATAGACTGATAATAATAAGATTGGAAAGTATGGAATGCTATACCTGAATCATATTACCATCTAGTTATTTTCATATCTATATTATGAGCCGCTTCTCTAGATTGTAAGGCACTACGGATTGAAGGTTGAGCTTCAGAAATTGTTCGTGGTGAAAAAAAATTAAACTTATGTCTTCTTCTTTTCCTAACATTAGATGCAACATTCCCTCCTTATTGGGTAGGAATACTACCAGCTTCAACATTATCTCTATCATCCAGAACACCATCAAAAGAACTTTCACTACCAATTTCGTAATTCAATTTTTGTTTTCTATTTTTCTCATACTGATACTCTTCAAGCAAAGTCTAATTTTTTTACAAGGTTTCACGTTACCTTTGACCCTTGCTAAATGCTTCTTTAATATGATGATTCTTCCTCCTTTGAAATGTTTGTTACAAAACAAACAAACGGTATGACTCTTTATTATGGAAACTAATCTAACATGAGCTCAAGCTTAATCACAGAATCTTCCTTAAGTGGTTGAATTGTCAAGAGTACTTGAACTTTCTTCAATTTATTTATAAAAATAAATGCTATTATATATTTAACTACCTATAAGATAAAATGAAATGTGTACTTGCTACTCATATGATAAGATTAATAGTTGTAATTTTATTTTCTGACAATAGTAAACAATGTATAAAACCAAACATTTAATTTTCTTTACTTACATATATTAAGTGATTTAATTATATATTATATATTATATCTTATATTTAAATGATTAATCACATGTTAAATACTTTTTATATACAAACAATAATTAGTAAATTGCACGTTTCATATAAATTAATTAACAAATTAACAACTTAATGCATTAATTTTGAAATTAACAATGCTTAAATTATATTGAAATTGAACCAACTCATGCAAACAATTCTAACTTTCAAACTCAAAATTTTCAATGTATTAATTTTCTTCGTAAATTCACAATGCCTAAATTACATTGAAATTGAATTAACTCTCACAAACAACTCCAACTTTCAAACTCAAATTTTCCAATGCATTTATTTTCTTCATAAATTCACAATGCCTCAATGTATTCACAACGTCTAAATTATATTGAAATTAAACGAACTCACACAAACGATTTTAACTTTTAATCCCAAATTTTCCAATGCATTTATGATACCTAAAATTATATTGAAATTGAACCAACTCACATAAACAATTCTAACTTTCAAACCCAAATTTTTAGTGCATATTTTATAAATCATTCACAAAACGCATATGACAACCAAATCATAATGCAATTGCAATTTATAGCACAAACAAGCAATTCAAAACATACCAAAAAATCAAAAATTGTAATTTGAGTCAAGTTAGGTCGGTTCAGTTCAGTTGAGTTAAGTTGGATCTAAATTGACTTACGAAGTCAAACTTTGAAATATTCTTCAATTTTAAACATAATGAGATTATTTTAAAATTTTAAAATATTATCTAAATTGATATTTAATATTAAGGATCACTGATAATATAGTATGTTAATACCAAAACTGACACAACTATGCAACCATTCACAACTTTGGTTATTATATTTTAAAAAAATTGAGCCGAACACATTTTTAATTTTTAGTCATAACCATAATAAGAAACTAATTTTCAATTATATAAAAAATTTATATAATTATTCCATAATTTTTAAAAATATTTGAAATGGTAACCATATTAACGATCGATAAATATAAAATCCAATAGATTGTTTAACAAAAGTGGTGATTGATATGAGAAAGAAAAGGCCAATCCGAGAGAATTTAATTTTAAAATCAGGAGGCCAGATATGTACTTCAAATTCGACAAATTAAGGACACGACTCCATTCCCCACTGTACTATTGATCAGAAGATGGAATCATCCCTCTACTCCCCTATTACGTCTTACACTACACTCATAAACTTCAATCTGCTGTTTCATGTTAGCAAAACCCACTTCATAACTTGCATATTCCCCCAGCAAACCCATTCACTTGTGACTGAGTCCCATCAGTCAATATAAAACCTCATAACCTTCAGTTCTTATTAAATTATTTCAGTCATTAACTATATCAAATACCGAACAGTGGCATTTAGAAGCGGTAAGTTATCGCATGATCTGATCACTGAGCCTCCAGGCTGACAATGGAAAATAAGTACATACTTTATTGTCTTCCTAATATTTATCCAGGCAAAAGAACAAATAAGAAGTGTAGTTAATTGTAAGTACAAACTTAAATGGTCCAAGTTGGAAAATTTTGTGTCGTAAATGTAAATTCTGACATCCAAAGAATTCCAGAACACTGTAAGGCACCAACAATCGAATCACTAGCCTTCCTAGCTCTAAGATTAATATAGCCTGAAAATACTTCTCAGCCTAATAACATTTAGAGCATATACCCATGGATAAATTGAGGTCTGTCCCACACAATTCCTAACTTACCTATCCGTTACCCCATGGATCACAAAAGATGAGCATGTAGATCAACCTGCCAACCATCATGCACAGCGAGGTTCAACATCCAATCTCAAAATGCAAACTGCAAATCCCAAAAGGCTGAACAGATGAAAGATAGCATCTCGCATTTTACCAACCATACCTGCAAAAAGAAACAAATAATGCATCATATCCAGTAACACGACAAGGAAATAAGACATTATGGCAGAATAGGAGATGAGAAATCAGCCACTATATATGTTCATTTGAAGTGGAGGAAGAAGCAAATGCATCGCACCAGATATCCACCTCTTCAACACTCCGGGTAGCAATGGTATGGGTGGAAAGTATATTGAACATTCGAGCATGGGCTTAATTCATCCCTCGATCCATAGAAAATGGCAGAAAAAGAAACAGAAAAAGAAAAGAAATTAAAAGGGGGGAAGACATTGGAACGTTCGAACAAATTAAAAATCTTAGAGCCAATTCCATAGGCTAAAATACATTCAGAAATGAGGATACTGGAAATTAAGACAAGTGTATAATCACAATCAGGGAGAACATAACCTCTTCTGGCATCTTAATCACGTTAATTTCATTTTATGATGTTAGTACAGCGCTAGAAAAATCAGTAAGGACACAGGAAAATATATGGACCCGGGACTAGCAACATCCGTAATGTGGAAGATAAACAGACGCCTAATTACTACTCACTACAGGTTAGGATCTTTAACAAAATCTCCTAATCCTTCCTGACTTCATAATCAAGCTTAGTCCATTCCTGGAATATAATTAATGAATATTCAATGTTTGGATGAATATAAACTACAAGAGCAGCTTTAAGAGTCTCAAGTCAAACAATCAACAGCGTATACAAGGACAAATAATTATATGGAAAATTTGCAACATAAATCTCATGGGAGAGGATTAATTAATCCTCAAAGGTGAGACAACTTGAGTTCAAATAATAATATTCTGGTTTGAGAAAGAGATTGAGTTCTCACACTTATAAAACAGAATATCTGCCTGGTTGAACGCCACCAGGAAGAGATAGCGCCTGGTTAGTAATGTCCTCCAAAACACGCTTTAGTTCGGCTTTAGCTCTCTTCACTGACACTTCAGTGGGACCCTCAATGAACAAGTATAGCTTGCGGTCTCCAGGCCCTGCTATCCGACCAGGAGGGAAATACTGACCCCTGGTGGTAATGGCAGCACCGGTCCATTCCGAAATAGGACCCAATGTTTCTTTGTGCGTAACCTTCCACCTTGCATTTTGAGGAAAATCATTAATCTCCAGTTCTGCTTCATAATGCTCAGGCATTGCATCAGCTTGAATTTTTGCCAGATTATGCTGCAAGTTAATGGCAGCAGCCAGCGCCGCTGCTCTAGCAGCCCCATCACTAGGGCCAACAGGCAACCCAGTCCCAGGCAAAATTGTTGCAGCACCTGGGGCAGTGAGGCCGACAACACCTGGCAAAGGAACAGGCACTCCACCATTAGGAAGCAATTGAGAAACAGAGATGGGAGGAGCAGATGTATTTCCTTTAGAAGCAGCAGCAATTGCAGCTAGTTGCTGAGCAAGGGCAGCCTGCTGTGAAAAGTCGCCACCTGCCTTTCTGACCCCTTCATCTTCATCATCCGAATCTGATTTGTCTTCCTCAAAGCCATATTCTTTTGCCTGCGCTTTTTTAGCAGCAATCCTCTTTTCATCCTCCTCTTCATTGAATTTGAAGCCACTTCCACCATAACCAGTTCCATGGGCTTGTTCAAGCCCCTGAGTGACTTTTGCCATAAAACTATCAGCAATAGCCTTCAAGTCTTCTGGAACGGCTTGCTCAGAAAGCTCCAATGCTTTTACAAGATCTGGCGCATATCTGGAATCCTCCTCAGATATAAATGTTATAGCACAGCCCTTGCGACCAGCACGGCCTGTCCGACCAACTCGGTGGACATAATCTTCATAGTGGTTTGGAGCATCAAAGTTGATCACTAGTTCAAGCTCCTTAACATCTAAACCTCTGGCTGCAACACTGGTTGCAATCAGTAAATTGCAGATATTGCTTTTAAAATCTGCAATAGTGGATTCCCGGTCTGTCTGATCCTTCGCCCCGTGAAGTGACAAGCAAGGATAACCATGCTTGAGCAAATCTCTAAACAAAGCATCACATTTTTCCTGTGTGTGTACAAATATCAAAATCTTTCCCTTCTCATACCACTCACCAAGTATTTCCAACAGTCTTAAGAACCTATCACTTTCTGGCCTCACCTCAACCAATTGAGTTATATCCTTGTTCACCACGCTCCGACCACCAACCTGTATTTCTACTGGTTTGCTCAACACTTTCCGAGCTAATGTTTCCACCTGTCGAGGAAATGTGGCAGAAAATAGTACAGTTTGCCGATCTGGGCGAATATTTTGAACAATTCTAGTGATTTGAGGTTCAAAACCCATGTCAAACATGCGATCAGCTTCATCCATAACCAGATAGGTAACTCTGCGCAGATTTGAAATTTTCCCACCACTTGTGCAAAGTATGTCAATCATCCTTCCTGGTGTACAGACAACAATTTCAGTCCCTCGCTTTAGCTCACTAATCTGTTGAGCAACGCCAGAACCTCCATATACAGGCACACACCTAATGCCAAGAGCCTTGGTAAACTTCTTTATATCACTGTGGATTTGTTGAACAAGCTCCCTCGTAGGTGCCATTATGAGCCCAATAGGCCCATCTCCAGCTTCCACAGGTGGCTGGTCTTTAATATGCCTCAACATTGGCATCACAAATGCCAGGGTCTTGCCAGAGCCAGTTTTCGCAACACCTATACAGTCTCGGCCACTCATAATTATGGGTAGTGCCTGAGCTTGAATTGGCATTGGTTTTTCATAGTTAAGTTTCTTTATTGTCTCCAGAATTTTACTTGTGAGCCCAGTTTGATGCCATGTTTTAATGGGTTTTGGGACATCCTTCCCATGTATCTTCAATTCTAGCTGTTTTCTGTAAGCAGCAACCTCTTCAGCAGTCATCCTAGAGATCTCCTTCACTTCAATATAGAAATTTTTCCGAAAAGGTTTGTAATCAATCTTTGAGTGATCAACTATAGAAAGCTTCTCAGCTTTTGTCTTCTTCACCCTTTTCATGAACTCATCATCATCTTCATCTTCATATGCCAAAGAATTTTCTTCATTCTCATTATCTCCATAGTCTGAATCAGAATCTTCCCCAGGAATGATCCTACCAAGAGACTTGTTAGAATTTTTCTTTGACTGAGCTACATTTGTTTGTTCTTCCTTTTTGACCTTCCTAGACTCCATTTTATTTTCACCAATACTTTGAGTAATGACAGTACTGTTCAGTTTCACAACTTCAGGCAAAACCATAGAATTCATGAAAGCATCTAATGGATCAATTTCCTCATCTCCAGCAACACCATCATTCGCATTCTGTGAAGTAGCTGCCCCATTCTCAGAGTCCATCAGCATTGTGTCTCCAGTATCTTTATCAGGTTTAGCATTCTCATCCAAGTCCATGTCTGTCTCTGATTTTCCCACAGGAGACACCTCTTCATCATCGGATTCTCCCTCTAGCGTCCATGCTTTACCAGTTTTAGGTTCGTCAACGTTTGTTGCTTCTCCATGTTTTTCTCTCTCAGATTCTTCCTTCTTTCTCCTCAACTCTTGCCATTCCTGAACTCTTCTCCTCCTCTTTTCCATTTCCTCATCCAATCGCTTCTGTTCATCTTCTAGTTCCTCTTCTCGGGTTTTCTTCTCTGTTTCAGTAGAGTCATCCTCAGCACTTTTTCTTCTAGGACTCTGCTCGCCATCGTCCCTGTGCCTATTTGCCTTGCTAAGGCTTTGTTCACGTGTCCTATCTTTATAATCATCTCCATCTCTCCTCCTTCGCTTTCTATCATGCTCCCTTGAATCATCATCACTGTCATCAATACTGTGTTCCCGTCGTTTCACTCTCTCCCTTGCCTTCCTTTCTCTTTCTCGTTCCTTCTCCCTTTCTCTATCCCTCTTTTCCCTCTCCCTGTCTCTCTCCCTCTCCCGTTCTTCTCTATCACGCTCTCTTCTCTCCCTTTCTCTCTCTCTTTCCCTCTCACGTTCTTCCCGATCACGTTCCCTTTTCTCCCTTTCCCTTTCCCTTTCCCTTTCTCTATCTTTCTCCTTTGCCCTCTCCCTCCTCTCATCTCTTTCTTTCTCCCTTTCCTTCTCCTTGTCTCTATCTTTATCTCTATCTTCTCTATTCCTATCTCTCTTCCTATCTCTTGCTCTTTCCCTGTCATCATCCCCACTCCTGGTCCTATCCTTGTCCCTATCCCTATGCTTCTCTTTATCCTTTTCATGTTTATCATCAGAATCAACACTCTTCTCCCTCTCACTATGACGGCTTTTCCTATCCCTCTTGTCTCGGTCACGATGCCTCTCTTCATTCTTCTCCTTATCTGTATCTCGACTCCTCTTTGAATCCTCTTCCTTCCTAGATTTATATTTCACATCCTCCATTGCTTCTTAATCCAATTTATTGCAACAAAGAATCAGACAATACACTACTGTTAATTGAATACCAACCCCACTGCCTTACGATGAGAGGCAACTCTAGCTACTCTCAATCGATGGTATAATTTAATCTAACCTGATTCATAGACAACAAAAAAAAGAAAAAAAGAATGGAGAGTGAGTGAATCATTAATAAATCCGAATAAAATGAAGTAAACCCTGCAAATCGCAACTCAAAGCGACAAAGAATTCTTGAGATGTTAAACTCTGAAGGAAAAAAATTAACGAGGAGTTAAATCAACAATAGATGCCCTTAACTAGAGCTCTAAGTCACACACGTTGGTGGCTTTAGGTGTGTTTATACATGCATCCGTGTCCCCCTTTGCACAAGAGTAATAAGGAAAATATCAAAAAGAAAGTTTTCAACCTTTGATTATGAGAATCGAAGAGTGGCATCGTCGTCGCAAGCAAAGGCGGAGGGAACAGCGTCGAGGTCCGTTCTGCAAATTACAAGAATACAATCACGATCTGTTGCTCCAGGAAGGAAAATCAACAAGAAGTTTTGAGGAGGAAGAAGCAATTGATAAACAAGAAAAACCCTAATTAGCTAAAACTTTAGGGGAAGAGGTTCGGGTTTTCGCTCTTCTCGAGAATAAGGTGTCTGGAGATGAAGCCGCTATCGACAATGAAGGGTACTTATGTTTCTTTTAAGTACGCCCGTCTAAAATTAAATCCGATTGGCCCTCCTAAGCAGAATTCAGAACCGGAATTGATAATTAAAATATTTGAAGACGTAAATTAAGGTTGTGGTTGAGTGACAAGGACCCATTCATTCTTAACGAAAGATCAAGGGTTTGATCCTTGACTTTAAGTATAGAGCAACCCTAAATTCTTGGGCTAGCTGTCTCACTCTGTGAAGTGCCTATAAACTAGCGAGAAGATTAGTCACTGAGTTCGCCGGTAGAAACCCTAGTCTAAGACCAAAAATATTTGAAGATGTATTTTCAATGAATATCAGTGATTTAAAATCTGAAATTTAAATTTAAAATGTTTTTAAATATAAAGCCTGCAAATCTAATTTAATACATTAAATATTAAAACATTAGTTGTAAGCAACCTATATTTTGCAACCTAATAATAGCTGGATTCAACCTCTATAGCTTTAAAAAGAAACTTCATCAAGTTGGTCTTGTTTCATGATAAACCAACTCCACCTTGTTCTTTTGAATAACTAACCCTGCAGACTATGAAAAAGAGCTACAGACTTGTATTTTGATAAGAACATAGTGGGAATTAGAAAAAGTACGTGCCCAAAAATGTTCTATACTCAACAGCATAGCAAAAATGATTTGCATTCTTCTCGCATAATTAAATTATCCAGTCCTGGATTCTTCTGGCTATTTTAGCTACGAGGATCCAATATTCAAGGATTCTAAGGTTGCATATCGAATCTTCTATTTTAGTTACTATGTTCTAACTATATTTTATTAAATCTTATCCATCTATTTATGTAAGGTCTATATAAATATGTGGATGAGATTTAATAGAATATGATAGGAACACCATAACTAGAACATGAGATTTGATCCCCTAAGATTGGAACAATTAGAGTTACTTCTAGTATTTAACCAAAAACGATCTTACCAAAATTCTGGTAATCTTTTAAAAAACAAATCGGTTTAACAATAACAGCTTCAAACTGATTGACTTTTAGATTTAGTTTTCAATTTGTATTAAAAAATACTTTTTTATTAATTAATCAGTCACTTTTTATCAGGCTTATAAATACCGTTCTGTACCGGCCAGCACGGTAAATGGAACGGTATCCGTTATTACGGTACCGGTCGTTAATACCGGGCTATCATAAAATCCAAAAAACATAAGGACTTGTTTGCAAATTTTAAAATTTTAACCTAAATCTACTCGACACCCCCCCTACCCAGACGCCTGCCTCTACCTCTCAAACCTTCTCGCCTTCTTCTCCTTCTCCTTCGATCCTTCGTTGCCTTCTTCTCCTTCTCCGCCTGTCTCCATCGTCTCCTTCCTTTCTCCACTGTCCCCTCATCTTTGTCTCTGTCTCTTGAGTCCAATCTGCACCGTCTTTGTCTACTGTCCACCGTCTCTCACTCTCACCGGCTCTCACTTCTTCACCACCGCCGCATTCTCTCTCTCTCTTTGTCATCTTCATCTCCGACTAGTGACTGATCCGGCGATACTGGTGCGTCCCTCATCCTCCCCAATCCACGCCAGCATCAAAGGACAGAGATTGTCCCTCGGCCGAGTCTTCGCGTCCCCTGAAGACGCCACTGTTGTCGGCACTGAACGTCTGAAGGAGGAGAGATTGTCGCAGCGTTGTAGTCGCTGCAGATCTGCTCAACCTGAAACTATGAGGTCTGACCCGTCAGTGAAGGCCCGACCCGAAGACCCAATCGGCGCCAACCCGAAGACCCGAAGCTTGTAAAATTTTTTGGGGTGTGTGTTTTTGAGTTATCCAATTTTTTCCTGCTTAAATCTTAATTGCATTATTTATTGTGTTGGATAATTGGATTGGATGTTAGATTTGTGAAATATTTGGAAGTTGAACGTTTTATGAGATGTATGTTTTGTGTGTATCTAGTATGGTTCTAGTATTGTGGTTGGAATCTGGATATTGTATAGAAATGGAGTTGAAATGTTGAATGATATTGGTTTTGGTATTGTGGTTCTGTTCTGGTATTGTTATGGTTGCTTTTTTTATTTGCGTGGGTTGGAATTTGGAAATGGAAATCTTTAATGATAAGTTGATTACAGTATTGTCATTTGGAAATGGAAATGGAGGCATGGAGTTGAATTCACAGTGAATGATGTATTGATTATAAACATTGGTTTGAGTTTATATTTATGGTAAGTTCTTGGAAGAAGCGCGACCTTGCATTATGCACGGCTTTGTTAATGTTGATTATCAAAATTAAAAATTGACACTTGAAACAACCTAAATGTAAAATTGAAACCGATAATATTAAATTTGTAAAATTATAAAAACTTAAATCATTAATTGACACATTCAGAACCTTCCAAGATAAAGCCTTGGATATGGGGAACTTCAACGCTAAAGTGATCTTTCAAGTAATGGAGCAGCTCTGCTCAAACTCAGAGAGTAGGTAAATTGTGTTTTTCTGGTTTTATTTTCTCTAATTGTTTCAAGTCTAGGGTGGCGTGGACTTCTTCATCCTTGGAAACAAACCCAGCCGACCACATGCAACTGTCAGAAAATAACAATGCAATGATCCAACTTCTGCAAGTAAACTCACAAGTAGGTGCAATATGGGCGCAAGTAACAAGCCATATGGGAGTCTCATCTCACCCTCGGGTTTGTATCAAGGAGCTTTGTATAGGTGTAATCAATGCCTGGTTATGTTGTAATAAACATGGCTAGGCTGTATTTGGGAATGCCTTTTGCTTTACAGGAACAAGATGATTCCCTTATGTGTTTGGGTTATGGTAATTGGTGATTAGTCTTGTTGCTGGTTCAGTTGTACCTCCTATTTGTTCCTTCTCTTGGTAGTCTTTTTCGCTTGTTTGTAGTTAGGCTATTATAGCAACGCTGACTATTGTCTTTTAGCAGGTAAGGCCACTATTGGCAGTGGTGAAGAACTGACTCGGGGTGTCCCTGTAGCTTGTACATAATTTCTATTTTTTCAATCAACTTTTTGAATTATCAAAAAATTAATAATTCGGTTGTAGTTCATGATAGTATTTGCCTATTTGGGTATTAGTTTTGGGTAAATAATTAATTGAGTATAAAATATGTTGAACTTTAATTATTTGGTAATATATATGTGTAGGGTATCATAAATATTTATAATTGGTAATGTGTGAAAGTACAAAGTAGTGATATAATAAATGTATCCAAAAAAGAACTTTTTTTGTCAAATTGTGAATATGTTGTAGACTTGTAGGTTCCAATCATTTATACTTAGACTTATTAATGTCAATTAAAAATTGTAAAAGCAACATATATATTTAAGAACGAAATATAGAATGATGTATGTAATATTATAGTTTGTTGAAAATGAAAAGAAGATTCAAAGCTTTAAATAAAGAAAAAAACATTTCCAAAGAAACTATATCCTTCAACTTGATCATCATGTTATGAGTATATCTTTCAATTTGATCATCATGTTATGAATATATGTGTATGAACAATTGTATAAGATATTTCATTCATTATTTGGCAATTACGTAAATCATATCATACCCTTCAACTTGATCCTCATTTTTGAAACTTTGAATTGAAATTGTTGGAAATAGAAATTGTTAATATATGATTTGTGGAAGTTGGAAACGGAAATTGTTGAAAATTGTTAGAAATGAAAATTGGTTTATGAATGTCTTGTGATTATTGGAAATTGTTGGAAATGGAAATGAAATTATAAATGTTTTGTAATTGTTGGAAATGGAATTGGAATTTGTTGAAAATTGTTGGAAATTGAATTGGAATTTGTTTGAAATTGTTGGAAATGAAAATGGAATTATGAATATTACATGATTGTTGGAAATGGAAATTGTTGAAAATTGTTAGAAATGGAAATTGGTTTATGAATGTATTGTGATTTTTGGAAAAGGAATTGGAAATTGTTGGAAATGGAAATGGAAATATGAATGTTTTGTAATTGTTGGAAATAGAAATTGTTGGAAATTGAATTGGAATTATGAATGATTTGTGATTGTTGGAAATGGAAATTATTGAAAATTGTTGGAAATGGAAATGGAATTTGTTGAAAATTGTTGGAAATGGAATTGGAAATTGTTTGAAATTGTTGGAAATGGAAATAGAATTATGAATATTTTGTGACTGTTGTAAATGGAAATTGTTGAAAATTGTTAGAAATGGGAATTGGTTTATGAATGTATTGTGATTATTGGAAATGGAATTGAAAATTGTTGGAAATGAAAATGAAATTATGAATGTTTTGCGATTATTGGAAATAAAAATTGTTGGAATTTGTTGGAAATGGAAATTAAATTATGAATGTTTTGTGATTGTTGGACATAGAAATTGATGGAATTTGTTGAAAATGGAAATTGTTAATGTGTGTTTTGTGTTATTATATATGTTGAATGTTTTGAATTGTTAGCTTTTGACTTATAGTGAATTATGTTCCATGAAATTGAATTGTGTGTAATGTAATCATACAGAATGAATTATATTATATAAGATGGATATGCATATTGTGAACTGAAATTATGTGTTATTTATTTTTATGTGTACAGATAAATGGAAGAAAGTTCAAGTGCTCCTGATCAACCCACTCTAGGAAGATACAATGATATAGCTTAGGCTCATGCTGCTTTGGTTCTTGGTACAAGGAACCATACTATTTGCTTGTTTTGTAACAAGCATTTGAATGGTGGAAGAATCACTCGATTAAAAAAACATTTATCTGGGGTTAAAGGAGATATGAAACCCTATAAAAAAGTAAGTCATGATGTGAAGTGACAAATGAAAACATTGCTTGATGAATATCTGCAATAGCCCAGACTACCCGCCCATAGATATTGTCAGCTTTGGGCTCCAAACCCCTCACGATTTTGCTCTTCCCGCACTAGGGAAGACGCATCTATGGGGGAGAGATATCCATACCCTTATAAGGCACACTTTGTTCCCCTCTCCAGCCGACGTGGGATCTCATCATCCACCTCCCCTTAGAACCCAACGTCCTACCCTGACATATCGGGTCGGTAATCGACTCTGATACCACTTGTAATAGCTCAGACCACCCGCCGCCCATAGATATTGTCCGCTTTGGGTTGCCCCTCTGGCTAAACCCCCTTCACGGTTTTGCTCTTCCCACCCTTAGGAAAATGCATCTATGGTGGAGAGGTATCCATACCCTTATAAGGCATACTTCGTTCCCCTCTCTAATAGATGTGAGATCTCACAATCCACCCCCTTAGGGCCCAGCGTCCTACGCTGGCACAATGGTTCGGGAACCGGTTTTGATACCATTTGCAACAACCTAGACCACCTGCCCACAAATATTGTCCGCTTTGGGCTCCAAGCCCCTCACGGTTTTGCTCTTTCCACACTAGGGAAGACGCGTCTATGGGGGAGAGGTATCCATACCTTATAAGGCATACTTTGTTCCCCTCTTCAGCCGATGTGGGATCTCATCATCTACCCTTCTTAGGGCCCAACGTCCTACGCTGGCACATCGGGTCAGGAATCGGCTCTGATATCATTTTGCAACAGCCTAGACCACCCGCCTACAGATATTGTTCGCTTTAGGCTCTAAGCCCCTCACGATTTCGCTCTTCCCACACCAAGAAAGACTGGTCAGGAATCGGCTATGATACCATTTTACAACAGCCTAGACCACCCGCCCATAGATATTGTTTCGTTTTGGTCTCCAAGCCCTTCACGATTTTGCTCTTCCCGCACCAAGGAAGACAAAACCGTGAGGATTTCGAAGCCCAAAGTGGACAATATTTATGGGCAAGTGGTCTAGGTTGTTGCAAAATGGTATCATAGCCAATTCCCAACCCGATGTGCCAGCGTAGGGCGTTGGGCCTTAAAGAGGGCTGGGCCTTAAGGGAGGTGGATGATGAAATCCCACATCGGTTGGAAAGGGGAACGAAGTATGCCTTATAAGGGTATGGATACCTCTTCCCCATAGATGCATTTTTTCAAGGGTGAGGAGCAAAACTGTGAGGGGTTTGGCTCGAGGGCAACCCAAGGTGGATAATATCTGTGGGGGTGGTCTGGGCTATTACAAATGGGGAGAGCAAATTCGTGAGGGGCTTAGAGCCCAAAGCGGACAATATCTGTGGGCGGGTGGTCTGGGCTGTTGCAATATCAATATGAGAGAGATAGAAGCGAAAGGCTGAATTTTGAAATTGGTAGTGGAAGTTTGTTTTCTAGTTTCCTTGGTGATTTTGGAAATGTTGAAGGTGGAAGTGGTAGTAGTAGTGGTACTGGTAGTGCTCCATCTCAGGCTCAAGAAGAAATACCTGAATCTGATGTGAGGAAGAGAAGAAGGCAGTTGACTAGTTTCTTTGCACCATGAACAACTCCTGAATCCTAACCTTTAATTCGTAGTGCAATGCAATCAAGAGATGCGGCTCACAATGTCAATATGGCAGTAGCTAAATGGTGGTATGATACAGGTTTGTCATTCAATGCTTCTCAGTCTTATTATTATCAACCTATGATGGATGCAATAGCCTCTTATAGTTCAGGATGCAAAGACCCTTCGATTGATGACTTAAGAGGTAAAATTTTGAGTTATGTTGTTTCTAAAATTAGAAGTTATTTGGCTTAAAGAAGAGTGAATTGGGGTACTTATGGATGTTCAATCATGTGTGATGATTGGATAAATAGGAGACAAGAGCCTATTACAATTTTTTTGGTTTATTCTTCAAATGACTCTATGTTTTTGAAATATATTCATGCATCTAGCCTTATTAGAAATACTGAGACTTTGTTTGCGATATTTGATGAAGTTGTGAATGAAGTAGGGCTAGAAAATATTGTTCAATTTATTACTAACAATGATTCGTTGATAAAGCGGTAGGAAAAAAGGTTGCAGAATAAGTATAATTCATTTTTTTAGACACCTTGTGTTACTCATTGCATTGACCTAATGTTGGAGAATATAGGGGATCATAGGTATTTTCCTATTATTGATGAGATTATGCAAAAAGCTAAAAAGGTGACAAAGTTCATCTATAATCGTGCATGAGTATTGAATTTGATGAGAAAAGAATTTACCAATGGAAGGAATTTGGGTCGTCCTGCTGTGACAAGATTTGTCACAAATTTCTTATCACTTCAGTCTTTTGTTTCGATGAAGAAAAAGTTAAGAAAAATATTTATAAGCGATAAGTGGATTGCATCGCAGCATGCTAGGTCTAATGCTGGAGTGGAGGTTTGTAATATTATAATAGAAGATAGAGAATTTTAGTCTCAATGTCAATTTGTTATTCGAGTTTATGAGCCTTT
>JANKOD010000007.1:11118901-11141231 GCA_026284645.1 Erythroxylum acuminatum | reverse complement strand
GACCCCAAATTAGCTTAGAACACCTTGATTGAGGTTGAAGAATCAAAAACTTGGTGGAAAATAGGTGATGGTAGAAACTTGCTTCTTTCTCTCCTCTCTTCTCCTTTCTTCTCCCTTCTTTTTAATTAAAACTAAGTGTTTTAAGTCTTAAATGGGGGGTGCACGTCCATACACAAGAAGAGTCTAGAGTTTTGACTCTTCTTTGACCAAAATATGGTGAATTTACCATTTTGCCCTTAGGTTGTATGAAATTACCATTTTACCCTCCAAACTTTCCTAAATTTGCAATTAAGCCCAAAATTTGGGAATCACCAAAACTTTTAATTTTATTTTGGTCCTTGGACTTCTGAAAATTATAATTAAGCCCCTTGACTTTACAAAATTGCTAATTGGTCCTCCAAGAATTGAAAAATTACAATTAAGTCCTTTAACTTTTAACAATTTGCAAATAAGTCCTTATGTACATCAACTTTTCCAATTAAGCTTTCTAAGTGTCCAATAAGTTCATAAATAATGTCTAATCACCTCTAAGGGATTAGAACACATTTAATTTAACCACCATGGTCATATCCATCCAATGGACTCGGTTTTTCACACTTAAAAGCTTATATGTCTGAAATCTCTAAGATTTCACATACCGATGAACTCTAAGTTCATGTAAGGGCATATAACATTATAAATCATTGGCACGTACCAAAAGGATTCAAATTCATCTTTGAACTCATATACAACCTTGTATATATCAATATACAGTAGTATCTCCAAATATAGAACAATCACCAAAGTGCTCAGAAGTCCGACGTTACATAAAGGATCTCCTTTTAATAAGAAGAGGCTCGTGGAGTTTTGAATAGTTACTTTGAGTGAGGAGTACACTGCAATACTATAAAATAAGCTAGCCTAGAAAATCAAAGACTCATAGAGTTTTACTATTCCTTACAATATGGATAGTTTTTTAATTGAAAGGACATTAGAGAATTTAGGATATGGTATTACTTTGATGCAACTGACATGTTTCAGAGATTAGGAATAGATGGACCTAAACCAACTAGGATGAGCATTCAATTAGTAGATAGATCAATTAAGTATCCTAAGTCCATTATAGAACATACTTTAGTTAAGGTTGACGAATTTATCTTTCCTACCGATTTTGTGACTTGGATGAGGAGGATAAAATAGAAGTTTCCTTGATCTTACAACAACCTTCCTTACCTACTTCTAAATTTATGATTAATGTGTATGATGGGAAATTAATCCTAAAGGTAGAGGGAGAGGAAGTAGTTTTAAGATATCCAAAACCTTTAGGCATCCACTTGTCAAATATGATACTTATTTCTTTATAGATGTGATTGATACTGAAGTTTCACATGTTATTTAGGAAGTAATCACAAAAATATCCATTGTAAACTTGTATCATGAAAGGAGAAGAAGGTAACATCTATAACCTTATTCTAATAGAGCATATGCCATATTTGGAAGCTAATAAGCCTATGATTATAAAGAGGAATCTTTGAGGAGATTAAGAGACCTAAGAAGAATATAATCAAGCCTTCATTTAAGGAGACACCAAAGTGAAGAGCTTGAACAAGAAGTACAGCTTAAAATCTATAAAGAAGTGATTCTTGGGAGGCAAACTAATGATTTATGTGTTTAGTTTCAATTTGATAGATTTTAGGATCTTTACTATTAGGATTATATATATTTTTAGTTGATGTTAGTTTTGTTGCATGTGTTTTAAGTTAAAATTAGTTTTTAAGTAATATACTCAAGCACATTTTGTTGTTCTTTCATTATTAGATCGAGAATATCTTACTTAGGATGAGTTTTAGCTAAGTTTTACAGAATATATAGGCAATAGAGTATCCAACACAAATCTGTGTTTTTTCATATGTTATATATAACATCCTTATATGTCTTTAGAGAGAAAACCAATAGCTAAGGAGTACTAGTAACATAATAAATATTAAGGATTATTGATGGCATTGGATAAGGTTGGCATTCTTTTATGATACAAAAAAAGTACCCCATATTTTCTAGTTTTTTATTGTTTTTCTATGTAGTGTATTTCAAGGATGATGTGCAACTTAAGTTTAGGGGAGGGAGTAATCTACTTATACTTATTACTTTTTGTTATAATTAGCTTTAATAAAGAATAATTCTAGAAATATTTTTAACTTTTAAATAATATTGATAAAGATGATTCATTATAAGTTTAGTTGTTATAAGTGATTTGATTTGTTTAGATAAATAGTCAAGAGTATTGATAATCAAGTTTATTTTAATTTGCTTCATTAATTTTAAAAATGGATACTTGATTTTCATTTTAATACTTTCTATATATTTTGGACATACAATTAAGTTAGAAGTCAATTCTTTTAAAGAATTTTAATCATCTCATTGAAAACAAATATGTAAATAAGTGAGCATTAAATAAATACATTACTGACTTCAAATTAAGTAAAAAATCTGAAGTGAAAGAATAGTGTCTATAGTTATTTGGAATAGCAACCTAATTTAATATCTAGGAGTATTCAAGACAAAGTGTTTACTTTCATACCAAAAGGTTAGATGACTGTTCAAATAAGCCTTTAAATGCTCATATGTTATTTTAAAGTTAGTGTTTTGTTTTTCTTTGAAAAAGGGTTATGAAAATATTTGAAAGTTTACTTATCTTTATCATGTATGTTCACTTTATATATTAAGTTGAATTTTATGGAATGAGTTGAAGTTTGAAGGATTGTGGAGTTAAATTAATTTATTACTTGATACAAATAGCTAAATACCTAGTAAATTGATGATTTTTGCAATTGAATGAATATCTGAGAGTCTTAATTGATCTAATTGATTTGTTAAAATCATTCCTAGAGTTGCCACCTAAGTTAAGAGTGATAAAATTGATTTATTTAAGGACAAATAAATGCTTAAGTGTGGGAGAATTTGATAAATGATAATTAGATTACATTTTTACCATAATTTTTAGATAATTTTCGTTTGAACCCCTATATTTTTATAGGTTTGGTACTCAATATGGATTTTATTGTGTTTTTAAGTATCCCTTTAATTCCTCAATGAAAAATAAATGACTTTGTCCATATTTGAGTCATATTGGAGCAATTTTGGTATGATTTCAAAGGTAAAACTCATAACATGGGTCAAATATATGCACATATTCTACCTATGTATGCTATTGATTTATTTTGATTCGTTGAGAATTTGTCACGTGACTAAACATGATCTAAACATGAACTTGTTTCTATACTTTCAATTTTTTTTTCCTCAAGATAAACCCTTAGATGCACATTTTAGGATTTAAATTGATTGGAATAAGAAGATTTCATGTAGAATTATTTTTACTTTTATATCTTTTATTTATTAGTGAAAACATGATTTATGGATGATTATTTTATATTTTTAGAAAGGTGAACCCTAGTGTTATTCTTGTAAGGATTGATTCAATATTATTTATGAAGTAAGATTTATGTCTAAATATCTTTCAATATTCTTAATTTATAAATTTTATATTAGTGATTAGATATGATATTAATTTATGTATAGACAATTTGAGAGAACCTTTTTTTTTTGGATAAAATTTTGAGAGAACCTACATGTAAGTTGACCATGACTTAAATATTTGGAATTTTATTGGGTATTAGAGATAATCTTATACAAAATCTTCTAATGTTAGGGTCAATCTTTTCATAAAAATTTACATAACATAATGCACGCTTAAGAATTTTAATTGGATAGAGATATTGGTTAATAAACTTGAGAATAGGTGGTTGTGTACAAGGATCCCTGTTAAGCATCTATAGCTGAACAGTTAAAGCACGCTACTCATAATTGGCGAATTTATAGGTTCAATTCTTACTAGATGTACGCCAATGGAACCTTCCAATAAGTCTGTTTGAATTGGCTTTGCTTTAACATAATCTCATCATCCATATATAACAAATTGGCGTGGTATGTTCATATCATATCATATGAACAATAAGAACTAGCATTCTTATTAAAACTATAACTCATTGGGAAGAAACTAGGTGATAGAAACAATTATGTAGTATTTACAAATAAAATTATTTGGTTATTAGGGAAGGATAAACTAAGCTAGAAATAAAGCATTAGGTCAAACTCTTCTTTGGTGTCAAGGTAATAACTATAAATGGTTATCGATTCCTAAGAAATGGTAAAACAATGAGACCTATTACTGGACATACAACGCATTCTAAACGAATGAACATTATGCTTCAATTGGTATGCAGTAATCGACCAATATAATTATTTTTTAAAATGACTTTTTACCCCTCTCATCTTTTTCCTTTCTACCCTTAAAACCTTCTTTCATTTTCTTTGAAGCCACTAAGATCCATTACACCTTTTATCCATTGTCTCTCAATTTCTCCATTTTAACCTACTTTCTTAATCTTAATCAGCTAACTCTCTCACATTTCTTCGTGATTCAGTCAATATTCTTAGACCTCTATTGGGTGACATCATTTTCTTTCTTTAGTAACTCCCTCCTTTGGTGAGCGTTTGGTGACACACAAAGTTGTACTGAATTCTTTTTCACCTCTAAAACTGAAAACTAACACTCAACCTTATTTCATCCACAACACCGCATATATACAACATAGGTTCCGGTTGGATTCCGACCTGCAGCAGTTGTATCTCATATCTTTCCTTTTGACAAGCACATGACAAAAATGCCTTTATTATAAAAAATAAGAAGAGATCATTGCTTGAGAGGCTATTCACATTATGTCGAGTATGCCCTCCCTCGTAAGACTAATGCACACAATTGAGAAAGCAACCCAAAGAGCATGTAAACCATGGTGTCCCACAGCCAGGAATTATCACAGAGAAATTATCTGAATGAGAGAAAAGTAAGAGGCCGAAATTATGCATTCTTCCTTCCTGCTAGGTGTAAATGTCACAAGGATTCAGATGTGAAACTTCAACAGCCACCACACGGTCCACACCCAACCCCATCTCTATAAACCTAGTTACTTGTGTCCCGAATGTTAGTAACTACAATGAAAAATCTAAGTTCATACAACTGACTTTAAGTTGTAGCTCAGCTGGATTTCAGTATTATATCACAAGAAAAAATGGTCAAGTCGTCCGAACTACTTGACTTTGTCCCTATATTGTTTTGGCACATTACATATTAGACTATGAGACAGCTTCAATAATTGCAAGGCAAACTCAAATGGCAGTCTTGAATGTAATTTCAGATATTAGAGCAAATAAAGTCATTCAAATATCATATCTTCTCTGGTCCTGCAACAACATGCCCGCCAACAACAACAACAGGGACTAATACTACAAACATTATAACAGTTAAGATTACAGCAGAAACTATATAGAAAACAATGCAAATCATCAAATATTATTCGGGAAAAAAATCATTCTCAAGCATACAATGCAGTGGCAGAATGTCATTTAAGGAGGGAAAATTAATAAGCACCCTATTATCTTGACACAAACAACCAACTCATCCAACAACAATATCAACATTTTTAAGAACCTAAAGCTTGGACAAACTTCAAAAATCAACCTTAACAAAAGAGCTACTGTCAAGTCAACCACCACTAGTTACACGTCTTTGTGCTGCTTTTTTCCTTTCATAATCGGCATCATCTGTGGGCAACTCATAGCGACAAACAGGGCAAGTATTCCTGATTCCCAGCCATGGCACAATGCACTCCCCATGATACCGATGTGAGCATGGCAACTGCTTCGCACTTTCTCCAATGTTAATATCATCCTTACAAACAGCACACAGAGCATTATTACTGTCTACATCCTCTTTTGTCATAACTACCGACAGAAGTGTTTCAACAACAGATTTTGCAGCCGGAGGTCTACCCATCAATGCGATTTCATTCTCTGCAAACTGTCCAAACAGCATCTCGTATTCTGCAGTGTAAATATAGTCATCATGATCACCAAAATAAGGCTCAACATTTCGGTCCAGCTCCTCATCTGCATTCGATTCCAGATTGTTTGTGTTCAACAAAACCTGCCACTCCAAGTTGCCCAATCCTCCACTCCTCTCTACACTCACCAAATCCTCAGGAGAAATAATAGGTGAAATGGAGAATGATACTGATGCTTCCTCATCATCAACAAACACGCTTACCACCTCTCTCTCATCAACACGACCATCAACTTCCTCCCACTCAAAATCCTCATTGTTTTCCCGTCGGTCATCCAATTGAAGTGAATCCCAATGCAAAGGAATAGTAACACTCACATCGTCATCATCTTCATCATTATCATCATTATAATAATTGCCATCTGCGACATTGAAATGATCCGACCCATACTCATCCCCTGAATGAAAGTCCATACTCAAAGAATTTTCATTCTGCTCCGAATCAGAATTGGACTCAAATCCAACAACCCCAACCCCACTCGCACGAACGCTAACAGTAGACTCAGCCTCACAAGATTCAAAAGCAGCAACCCTTCTCTCAACAAAAAAATCATCATCACCGTAATCATCATCGTTAATTTCATGCTCTATACTTTGGAACCCACAATTCTCCTGACAATCTAAACCAAACCCTAACTCCATGTCGAGCTCCAAATCATCCATTTCCGGTTCACAACTATCCTCAATCACACCAAAACCCAATTCATTAGTCGAATCGGAGCCAAAATGAGAACCAAATTCGTGCATCGAATCGGAGCCAGCCACGTGAGATTGCTCAACACGCTGTTGAAACAGATCCATCACGAAACTGACCTGGTTCTCGCGTTCTAGAAGATCCGGTTCATTAAGAACCACGGAGTCTGGATCCGAAACAGGGTCTTCGTCGTCGTCGATTGGCCCAAAGTTGAAGTTCGAGGGTTGGGATTGTCGATAACAGGAGAGAGAGGCCGTCGGTGAGTGAGCGGTGATCGCGGAGGAGGACGAAGAAGCAGATATTTTAGGAAAGTAAGGCTCTAGGTGGCGGTGGCCGCGGTGATCTGACTCGACGACGACGTCGCGTTGGCTAAGGTGACGGTGAAGGTAAGAGACATTCGCCATTGTCAACAGGAGGTGTGAAAAGCCTAATTATATTATTTTTTCCTTTTTTTCCCCCAAATGCGATAATGCCTTGCAATTTGCAGTGAAAAGCGTGGATATTTCAGGTAAGGAAACATTAAAAAATTTACGTAATTGCCCCTGTTATAAAATTGCATCACTCTTGTACATATGTTTATTCTACATAAATAAACGGGGCTTAACCTTTTTGAGTTTGATCAATTTGAGACTTAAACTTATAACTTGCTCATAAAAGGTCTAAAATTTTACGAGTCTGCTCAATTTAAGACTTTTTTGAATAAAAATTAGGGCATATTTTACACGTACCTTTACATGCAGATCAGTTAATCTTCCATAATTAGATGAAACATTTGTATCGGTGTTTTATAATGTGACAGATTATGAAAGAAGAAATGAATTGACACTACGACTTGAATAAAGTTGCAAGAAGTCGATAACAAGATAATACGAACAACAAACCCATGGCTAAAGACTAATTGACCCGTGGCTAAAGACTAACTGACTTGCATGTAACGGCTTGTATAAAACGTGCCTTAATTGTCGCCTAAAAAAGTCTTAAATTGAGCAGATTTGTGAAATTTTAGACCTTCTATTAGTAAGTTACAAGCTTAAGTCCCAAACACAAGGGAATTGGAATAAAGATCACCACCCCTCTCCTCCTTTAGTATGGCTTCCTCTTCTTTTCAATTGGGAAGGTTTAATTTCTATATCAAAGATGTTTATACATGTTTAACTTCAGGTGTAGGCGTATAGATTTTGATTGTGTTTCCTGTATTGCATTTTCATCACGTATAATCGGTTTCAATAATGATATAAAGTTTATTTCAATAATGGTAGTGTTTTCTAATGTATAAAGTTGATTTAAATTGTTGCTCTCACCAAAATTTACGCAATTTTGCTAATAGAATTTGTAGAGTCTAGTAGTTCTACCCAAAAATGAGAGGCCAAAAGTGATTAGCATATATAGGCTAAAAGTTTCTTTAAAGACTTTACAGAGCAATAATAATCTTAGGAGAAGATTTTTGGGGTGATTTAATTACCCAGTTTGTAATTATAAAATTTTCTAATGGTATGAAGAGTAAATTTCTAAAAAAAAAATGCCTATGTTATTCAAAAGTTAAGGAAATCTATATATGTACTAGAAAAACAAGAGAGGTTGAATCAAGGAGCAGTGTAGATTAAAAAAAAAAGGAACTTGATGAGCAAATTAAAATTTTGAAGCAACATATTGAAATGTTAATTAAATAGAAGAAAAAATTGAGGTTAAGGTTGATGTTGACGTTGATGTTATTCAATGTAATTGCAAGCTTTATTTCAACTATAGTTTAATTGTTCTTCTTTTATATGGTTGAAAAACAAATTTAGTTCGATCTCCATATATTCGTGTATTATTATCAAGTTGACTATTATGGATGTAATTGTGTGAAATTATTCATTAAGATGAACTTAATTGAAGTAAAAGGATTGGCTATTATGGATGTTATTGTATGAAATTATTCATTCATTAAGATGAACTTAATTGAAGTAAAAGCAAGTGTAGATTTATTTAAATTTTGGTTTCATTATTTACGTTTTATTTGGTTGGAAAATAGATTTAGTTCAATCCTCATATATTTAAATATTTGTAGAGAAAATTTTAATTCTTAATTTTCTTGGAAAAAGAAGGAATAGACATATGAGACTAAAACAATGGAACTAAAGGTTGAAGTTATTTAACTTCTTAACATATTTATTTATAAGTTCTAATATCCAGTACCTAGAAGTTGCCATTACATTGCTCTAATTTATTTACGAGTTTTAATATCTTATCCTTAAAGTTTGTAATTGGAATATCCTTTAATAGGAGTTAAAGGCAACTGATGAGGATGTTTTAGGAAAATACATCATTCACAATATAGCACTTTGTAAATTGACATTACGCAACAATTATTCCTATTAACATCCTATGCACAATTATGTCCAATCACCATTAAGTTAATTATATTTTATATTTCAAAACACAAAAATTAATAGTTAACAAGTACCGAGCTTTAAAGATTTCAATCACTTCGTAATGTCATAAATCATTTAAAATAGAGTAGGACAGTTTAGACATATTTATAACCACACAAATGAATTCATTTTCATCACTAAAATCACCAGAAAATAGATTAAATTTTCATAATACATAGAAATTGCATGAATTCAATGTGAGCATCGATTGCCAAAACAAATGAAACATAAAGTATAAAATAAACATGTTTAGAGGTCAAGTTTTACTACTTTCAATTTTTGCTCTTCTCTTACTTATTATAGCTTGTAATTGTCTTCAAGTGATGCTAGATTTACCTTTGAACTTAAGGCCTCTTTGTTCAAAAGACAGCTTGAAAGATCTTAGATCTTTATGTCCAAATTTTTATTTAGTCATCGTTGTCGGATTAGCAACTTGTGAAACAACCTATGGATGTCATGTTGATTATTCATATGTTGACCCTTTTAATAGTGACAACAAATATAAGTAATTAATTACTTATTAAACTTGCATTTATGATTTGTTGAGTAGACATACATTTTTTATTAATTGACATGTTTTCAATGCAAGTTTGCTTGTACATATGTCTTTATTAATGTTGGTCTTGCTAATCCTTTTCTGAATGTCGACCCTTCTATTATAGTTACTGAACTCTATATATAGATAATGTTAACATTGAAAAGTAAAAAAAAAAACATAATGACAAACTAGTAATTACTTACATTGGTAAGTCTTATTATATTACACCTTCTGTTGTTGTGTTTAGAGGTTTCAAATTTCTTACATTTTTACGCTTGACCCATTTATGATAGTTTGCTTGCACTAAGGCATAACCCTTTTAACTAATGGATGAATCTGCTCATAATTTTTTTCTAGCCAAAATTTTAACCCCTGAATAGGCTGCAACATTTGACCATATACCTTTTGAAAGATGTTCTTCTTATAGTAGTCATTGACAAATGCCTCAAATCTTTTTTTAGGGTGATTAATCACATTGATATCATGTTCGCAAGGATAACCATATAGGTCTCATGCTCTACAACTACAAGACCTAGCTATTCCTACTCTGACAATATACTTCTGATCTCCTTTATTCACCTCATATGCTTCATCTTCATTCCACGCAATCCTCTATTGCATTGCCTTCTTATAATTTTCAACCTTTTGGCCGCTGCAAATGCCAAATTTGATTTCATTTATATGCCCTCCTTTTAGCATGTCTCTTCATAATCATTGTCCTAATGATCTCTAATATACTAATCATTGGTCTGTCCTTTGATGATAGTATCCATCAATTAAAAGTCTCATTCATATTATTATTAACAATTTAACACTTTGACTTGAATGAATAATATGATCTAGTCCAAACCTCCTTTAGATATTCAAGCAAAGTAAAAGTACATCTAGGCCTAATTTTTTCGAGCCTTTTTAGTTGTTCATTGAAATCTTTAACATATATTAAATATGCACATGCCCAGAATTATGGCCTTAAGTCTTTTCCACTCCAATATGCATGCCAATTATGATAAATATATTTGGCACACATTTTATGACATGCAATAAGTAGTATAATCTCAACAATTCTTATTAATCCATATATATACATAATGAAGCATGCATATTAAATGCATGAGAAACATCTAACAAGGAAATATTATATCATATAACAAATGTATGTACCTTTTGCATGCCAGATATTATAGTAACTCCATCTCTATGATCTGAATCTAAATCGACTAATAATAATGATATGAACTAACTTCATGAATCAATATTTTGAACTTCCATAATAACCAATGCTATAGGATGCATACTCCATCTCCACCCCTGCCAACTACACTGATTAATTTCCTTTGGAATTCATTCTTCAAAAAGTAACCATTCATCCTAAGTATGAGCCTTAAGTATTTCCAACCACCTTTCATTACTATAAAACAAATATATAACCTTTTAAATTACAACAATAAGGCATTATAATTCCTTGATAATTGAAATTCTACATTTGAATCTGAATTACCTAGTTTCAAGTTATTGATATAACACTGAAGTATGGAATATTCATAAAGATAGTTTAATGCTCTCTCCTTCCTTAACTACATATACTACATATTAGTAAGGATGGCAATCGCGCCCAGCCTGGCTCGGCCCGTCTTGTAACAACCCAGACCACTCGCTCACAGATATTGTCCACTTTGGGCTGCCTATTGGGCCAAGGTCCTCACAGTTTTGCTCTTCCCGCACTTGAGAAAATGCGTCTATGGGGAAGAGGTATTCGTAACCTTATAAGGCGTACTTCGTTCTCCTCTTTAATCGATGTGGGATCTCGCAATCCACCCCCTTAGGGCCCAATGTCCTCGTTGACACAATAGTTCTAGAACTGGCTCTGATACCATTTGTAATAAACCATATTACTCACTCACAGATATTTTCTGCTTTGGGTTACTTATCGGGCTAAGGCCCTCACGATTTTACTCTTCCCGCATTCGAAAAAATGCATTTATGGGGAAGAGATATTCGTACCCTTATAAGACATACTTCATTTCCGCGCTCCCCATCGGGCCAATGCCCTCATAGTTTTTGTAACATCCCTTCCCTATACTAAGGGTTAGAACCCAAGATTTCTGAAATAAAGAAAATAACAGTGTGAGAGTTAGAAAAATTTTCATTTCATGCTTAACAAAATGTTAGCATACATACATGTGGATTTGAATTTTTGCACATATGAAAGTAATTGTACATGCATTCATTGACATTCTGGGTATAATTGAATTGTAATGGGATAAGTTGAAAATTAGTGGATTCGATGTTAAATAATTTTAGATAGTGGATTAAGAATTTAGAATGGTCTACAACTGAATTAAATGGATTTTGGATAGTGATTGATAAAAATTTACGTAAGTGGAATGACGAAGAGAAGCTAGAAAGGTTAGCACTACTATGAAACTTCCTAGATTAAACTGTATTGATCTAATATGATTTTGACAAAATTGTGTTCATGAAAGTTGTACATCTTTCTTTTAGCTTTCCATTAATATAAAGTTTCCAATTTTTGGAGTTCTGGATCAAAAGTTATGGACGTTTGAAGTATGAGATTCAGTGAAAATGAAAAAGAAGAAATGCACCATCATGCTAAGTCAAAATGGAAATGCACCATTGTGCTATAATGAAAATGCACCGTCATGCATAAGCACGACTGTGACTTTGGAGGCTTAATGTCGAGGACTGTCCACTGCATGAGAAGTATGGCAGTAGAGTTTCGGTGACTAAACTTGAGGAAGGAGCCAGATGAAAGATTGGTGAATTAGCAAATTGCAGAAAATATTGACAATTACGCTGCTTTATTACTTTGCCGTGCACTACATACATGTTTAAAACTGACGCTAAATAAGTTTAGAGCTAAGGAAAAGTTTCTAGTGATACTGCGATACGGGAAAAGCATTACAATGGAAAGTGTAGGATATAATTGAGGTTGAAAACAATAGTGATGAAAACACAGTAGTGAGAGAAAGCTTACAAGAAGTTTTCGGTTTTAACCAATTATTATGTAAGTTTGAATTTGATATGTTTAGAGGTTGTCATGGGTATAGAAAGACTGAATATATGAATTAGGAATGGAAAGATCAGTGGGAAGATACAGAAAATGAAAATAAAGAAATGAAAAATATACAGTAGAGAGAGGTAGAAAATATGTGTTTCGGATTTTTAAGCCTTGGAGTATATGTTTGATTATGCTTTGTTTAAAAAGTGAATGGAGTAATGAAATGCATTATCAATAAGCTAGAGGAATTTAAGTTGGAAAAGAAAAAAAAATGAAGACTTGAGGAAGAAGAAGCACAGTGAAGAAGAAGGAGAGAATGTGCACGACAGTGACTTTTAAGATTCAAAATAGAAATGCACCGTCATGCATAAGCACGATGGTGACTTTTGGAGTTAGGCAATTTGCACCGTCGTGCAAAAGCATGATGGTGACTTTAAGGAATAGAAAAAATGAGGCTTTTTGAGTTAAATGGATTTGCACCATCGTGCTTTGGTGAAAAACGACAGTTTGCACTGTTGTGCTTAAGCACGATCGTGCATTTGAGTTTTTCCTTTTTACTGAACAGTCTTGCTTCTTTCGATCATAACTTCCTCTCTAGACATCCAAATAGCTTGATTCTTGAACCATTGGATTCATAAGACATTCTTCTACCTCTCCACAAAAATTGGTAGCATTCCGAATTGATTTGAAAAACATTGATTTAACGAAAGTGAGGGAATCGGTTAAAGTAGTGAAATGGTATTATTTTATTGAACATACTTTGGTATTTTAATTATATATGGATCTGTAGGATTCAAAATGAGATGATTTTAATTTGGAGTAAACTAGAGGCATAGGGCTACAAATAATCTAAAGAAGTCGAATTTTAAATTAGTCTCTAAGATGTTTAAATTCTGGATGGAAGATGTTCATAGTATACTGTTTTGGACAAGAGCAGTCTGAAAGTGTTTGAAGTATATCTATCAAAACACTGAACCAAATTGGATGATTTTGATGTCAATGGAAACATAAGACATAGGGAACATGTTTCTAGAAGAAAGTGTTGCAAAATAATTTCAGTATCGGTGTTAGAAAGAACATGCAAAGTTAACCTGAAATGATGTTTTTATGGAAAAATCTGGAAGTGATTTAATGGGTTATAACTTGCAATTTCAGTGGTTTTATTAAGTCATAAACTTAAGTATAAATTATACTTAAGTGAGTTTTAATAAAGGGAAGTGAATAAGTGGTTAAGAAATGGATAGGTGTCCAAGCTCTAAAGTTAAACTTTATTAACCTTGAAAGACAAGTTACGGTACTTGTCTTTATCTCTCTCAAAGTTTCTTTCTCCAGCTTATCTTCAACACAGAGTTTTTCATCAAATCTCCAACAGAGAAAAATCTTGTTTTCTTTTACCCTCTACCACTTCCTCTTTGTTATTTCTTTTTCTATCCCAAGACAAACCAAACCCCCTTGTCAACTTTCAAGTTGATGTACGAGGTTGCATGAGGGATTAGGGTTATGTGCTTGTTTATAGTTGTTAGAGCTTCAAACAAGTAAGCTTGTTATGATTATGTATTTTTGTATAAATGAAGCATGCATCGTTAACTCACTGCTAAATGGTTAAGAATAGTGATATTCATTCTTGCTGGAAAATGAGTGAGGAGTTTTTGAGTGTGCCATACATGTTGATTTTTTAGATTTGATGATCAAATTATTATAAGAGGTTGTAAAAATGAATTTTGAAGTTGAAAGATCATAGGAGATTAATGCAGAAAAATTTGGAGAAATGAATATGTGAATGCTCTGTTCATGTTAATGTTTCACTGTACATGTATATATATATGAAAGTTATCGAGTGTTTTAGAGTTGATTAAAAAATAAATTTAGAGTTGATAGATAAGTGTATGGTGATGTTTGGAGATGAGAACGAATGATTAAAACGATAGTTAAAGAAAGAAAATGAAGTTAATGCAAAAGTTGAAAATGCAGAAAATGAAGGTGAAGAAGTGCAGAAAACGTGAAGAATGCGTGAGTGTTTCTGGTTTCGATGTTTATGAAAAAAAAGATAGATTTTGATTTGGTTGTGATTTATTGAGCTGAAATGAAATAGGAATGGAGAGGAAATATTGAGTTTTAAGCAGAAAGTTGATATATATATATATATATATATATAAAGACTTTGTTTTTCCTCTTCACTAGTCACATACGGGTATTTATTGGAAATTTTATGGATGAGTTTTTGATATCAAATTACCAAAGGATGGAGGTTGTGATTTAAAGAAATGATGAGTGATTAAGTTATAAAGTTGGTAAAGTACCCAGAATTGTCATTGAGCATGCATTGTGCATAGTCCATATACACAGTTTTGTATGAAGAAATGTTTATAATTGTGTCATTATTAATGTGTGTGCAACGTGTGTCTTGCATAAATGGGTTGTGCAGGTTAAACGTCCATATTCAGGTGTTTCCATAATTTGAAAGCTAATGCTAATATAGAGCGTACTGTGAGTAGACCTAGATGGTGTCATTTCAATGTTTGTTATATTTGAATTTTTGTATTAATTGACTACTGAATGATCAAATGTATGTGTCTTGATTGTTGATTCTGGACAATGAAGGTCTAGTGATTGTGATGTTTGATTTGGATATTGAAGTGCTACTTGTATGTGAATGAGAAGAAATAAGTGTACATAATATGATTGTTAAATGTCGGACCACAGTCCGATGATAAATTTGTTTTGAATGTGCATTTGCATATGACTGAAAGTGTGATTCTCAACTTTAATGTTGAATGCCAGACTAAAGTTTGATGATATGTGAATATGAGTGAATGAGAATATGCAATTGCAATTGATGCATTCCATTTCATGAATGCATGAAACATAATGGCAGTTGTGACCAGAGGAGCCACTGATCAGAGTTTAAAGCTCAAAGTATGAAAAAGAGCCTCGACCTAAAAAGTGATTAAGAGCCTAAGGCTCTCTATGTAAAATGAGCCCTGTACCCCATCAGATAAGGGACAGTTAGTAATGAGTCCGGTATCTAATGGATACGGGACAGTTTAGGCAGTCGGTCACAATAAAGTAACAAATAGAAAGTGGGTCTTATGTGCATTGCATACGCATAATATGAAGATTAAATTGTATTGAATGTGAAATGTGAATTCTGTGAATGTGAATGTGAATTATGTGTTATGTGATTGGGTGAGCCATCGATGATGGTCTCTTATTGAGTTCGCAAAACTCACCCAAAATTTGCAAATATTTTTTAGGATCAGAAGAATACCCCGTTAAGCAAAAGAGCGTATCCCTATAGCATACAAGTAAGGGATAGAGGTTGGGATCAGTTCGCGTCTGCATTGTTTTTCTTTATTTTTTTGTACTAAATTGTATATTCCGCAACTTTTGTATCAAATAATGTATTCAGAAATTTGTGCACAATGTTTATACAAATGTATTTATGTTGTAATGTAAAGACATTATGACTAAAGTGTTTTGTATTTGTAATGAGCTGCAAATGGCTATTAAAGTTCTGTTAATTGTATTGTTATGATTGAAAAAGTTTACGAATAAAGCGGGCCCAATTTGGAAATGTTGATTTTCGCAAAAAGGTGTGTATGTTTGTTATTAAAAAAAATTTGTATTGAGTTTTGATTGATTGAGTGTTCTAGCATGCTAACGGGCACAAGCTCGAATATCACTCATGATGTTGGATACGAGTCTTACGGGAGTAGGGTGTTACATTTTTGTGGTATCAGAGCCCAGATTACTATCTTATATAGGCATTTTCTGAAATACATGTCAAGTTACATGCATTTTAGTCATGTCATAGCAGACTGCGGCAGCTGATCCCTAGTATGAGGCACATGCATGAGCATTCCTTAAAAGTTTGAGCTGTTAGAAGCACTAAGAAAAATGATGATTAGACAGAATGTGAGGAAATAAAGGTTTATGGGTATTTTGGAAATGAGAAATAGTATCTGGTTCTGTATGATAGATAAAGGTTCGCCACAAATGTGTATGTACCCTTGAATGTGATATAGGTGTGAATAGGTATATTGTCGTGGATTGATTGAGAAAAATAGAGATATAAGTAGAAACGAGGATACTAAAGTGTATAAGCAGAATGTAATGAAATCATAAATTTGTTGTGATTATAAGAGGATGAAATTGGAACCGAAATTGTTTTATTTGTATCGTGATAAAAGTTTATAATTCAGTATAAGAAGATATTAGGGAGAGTTGAGACCAGAAATTCATAATGATTATGCATCAATAATTCTATATTGGTTGAAGATATATATATATATATAAGGGAAAAGAAATAGACAAAATTGACTTTACAAGAGATAAATGATGTATAGTAAGGAGAAAGTTAGAAATGCTTATAAGATAGGATTTTAGGCAAGAATGAGAAAGAGGTAAGTGAAAACCCCCAAAGTTAAGTTAGTTTATTATCAAGAGTGACATGAATAATATTGGTATTGGGAATAAGAAATCTTCTTTCAGAGAAGAATTTCACCAGATTAGATTAAGTAGACCAAGTAGTTTATTCTTAAGAATGATCAAGGAAGGAATAAATCAGAAATGATATTGGGGTCCTAATCCTAACGAAGACTCAAGCATAAAGATGTAGAGAATGTTATGAAGGGTGTATGCATTTGGTTTGATGTAAAGTATCCAATTACGCGAGTGGATTCATGAATTTAGGAGATACAAATTGGATCTGAGGAATATGTTACCAACACAGAAAGTAAAGTTTTCAAATAAATTAAAATGTGTGGAGAAACTAGTACGAATGCATAGGCATTTGAATAAGTCAATATAAAATCAGAGGAAATTGAATGAATGGAGAAAATTATTTTAGAAAAAAAAAGTTAATTGGGAAACTGAAAATGACATGAGATAGTATTACCTTAATTGAGGAATTAGTCACTTAAGGAATTATGAGAATCAATTATAGACACAAGGAAATTTGGATGATATCTGTTGGAGTTAACAATACTCCAATAGTATTATGATATTGAAGATTAAAGTGATCCAAACAAATATGTATCAATTAGTGACTTTGATCATAGATGGTATTTTGAGTGTGTTTGAAAAGTAAAGAGAACATTTTAAATATTTGAGGAATATAACACTGATGATAATAATATCATTTGGAATTGGCGATTGTGGAGTACATAATGAGGTTTCACATCGAGGATTAGGATGAAATCTAATGCAACATAATAAAGTGATTTCATATGCATGGAGATAGTTAAAGTCTCAGGAATTGAATTATTCGAAATATGATTTAGAACTTGCTAAAATAGTAATTACTTTGAAAGGTTGGAGACATTATATGTATAGAAATATTTTGGACATCTATATATGGATATATAAATCATTAAAGATTGAGGTAATTATTGAGTTTGAAGGGATTGAAAGGGTTGTGCAAATTGAGTTTTTCCCAATAAAGCTAGTGTTGTAAATTGATGCATTGAACAGAAAATTAAATAGTAGAGTATCACAAATTTGGATATTGAGGATTTAGAAATTGTGAATCTTATCGAGGAATTGAAAATGAATCCGATGTTTGAATTAATGATACTTTGTGATTGGATTAAGAAGTATGTGTAATACCCGACAAAGAGACTGTTAAAGAAAACACAAGAAACAACTGAAGCTATATTTTCTAGTAGGAATACATCGAAAGAGCATTTGATGGTTAAGAATGTAGAACCAAGTGATCATATGTTTGAGTTACCAATAGTCTTGACTGTTGGAGACATGCTTAAAGCGTATATTTCTAGAGTTCATAAGAATATGAAATTAATGTATAGTTCAAATTGACTACAGACATAACAATTGTTATCATAGTGAGACCATTAGAATATTATGAGGTGTTATACGACAAAAAGAGTCGTTCGCCCTTACATTGAAATAAAGAGGGCCTAAAAATGGTTAAAGGCCATAATAAATTGGAGATACTATTAGTGAGTGGAATGAATCAGTAATAAGAATAAAGTGGCTTATGAAAAATGAATTTTGGTAGACCACATCGAAGTTATGGAATATAGTGAGACAAACTTAAGAGTTAAGTGTATTAGCAATAAAGAGATGTGAAATACTAAATGAGAGATGAAATATTAATATGATCTGACAAAGAGGTTTTGTCAGCATATGAAGTGAAAATTTGAGTAACCTAGACGGTTTCTCTCAATTATTGTTTGCTTAATTATGTTTTGAATGATAAATGAATGTGAATTGAATTGTGTTGATTTTCAGACAGAAGGTCCGATGATTGTGAAATGTGGATGAGATATTGAAGTGCTGCTTGTATGTGAATGTGACAACTTATGTGCTTCATAATGTGACTGATTGTGATAAATGCATTCCATACATGAATTCACAATCAGATAATGACTGTTGTGACCAGAGTAGCCATCGATCAGAGCTTAAAGCTCAAAGTGTGAAAAAAAGTCTCGAGCTCAGAAAATAATTAAGAGCTTAAGGCCCACTATATAAAATGAGTCATGAATCCTTATCGGATAAGAGACAGTTATCAATGAGCCCGATATCTAAAATAGATACGGGACAGTTTAGGCACTCAGTCACATCATCGTAATAATTAGAAAAGAGTCTCATATAGCACGAATGAGTTCATTGCCAATATTTGGAGCATTGTCAGGTTGAGTGGGCCAACATGCTGACTCCGGCTTCAACTATTGGGCAAACTGAGAAACAGGAGACAAGAGATATAGAGCAAACAGAGGACTATAATACCCCACTAGCTATAGTCCACACCCCAGACATCCCTGGCAATGTTTATGTGCAACCCAAATCTACAAAAAGGAAATCTATTAGGAAGAGAAACCAAAATCCCAAATACCAAAAATGGTGAATGAGCTTTCCCATAAAGATGAAACTTAATGGTGTCTATAATTGTTTCTCGTGGTTGTCTATTATGCAGATAGTCATACTATCTCCCATAGAGAGTTTTTGCTCTTAGGTCATATTGTAATATAATAGTAGGCTTTAAGCCTTGAACTCGCTGTAATGTTGACTTAGTTTTAACTATAATAATATTCTTTTTAATTTTTCAAAAAATGTCGAGTAATAATGTTTTCAGGTCTTCCTTCCTTTAAATTCAACTATAATTGATTGCCATAGGTACTCTTTTGTACTGTGATAACTGAATAACTGTGTTAAAGATAGAGCATAGTTCGCGTTCAAGCGTTGCTGCAATTGTGTCATAACTCTTGGAGTTGTGCTGACATGCTGCAGCACTTATTCAGCGTGTTCTCTATTCCAGCAGTTTGTGAAGCCTTTTCAATAAATACACTCCTTTGCTTACCTTTTAAGGTGAACGATATAAAGTCAAACAAAAATTCTAATCAAAAAATGATGAATCTAAAATTTGAATAATATATATAATACCTTCTACGTATAATATAATAATTATTTTAAATATATATTTATAAATCTAGCTATTATAATATACAACAATGCCCTGATAAAAATTCAACAGAGATGTAGAGTTTGTGGGGATCTAGGAGTATTATGTAGAGAAAGTTGTTTCTAATAGAATTATAAATTTTTTTAGAAAACGATTTGGAAAGAAAAAATAAAGCAAGATATAATATATCTTTTTTAAATAATTAGCCAAAAACTGAAACTAAATTAAATAAATGCTGAATTTAGTTTAAAAAGTTATTAATAATTAAAATTATGTATTTAAATTCATCAAAAGTCAAAATTTTAATGTAATTTAGACTTAATTATTAAAAGTACAAACTTAATAACTAATATATATTTTAATATAGAATATTTTAATATTTATCAAGTATAAATATTATTATCAAAATCTTGATTTTGTATGCAGGGATGGAGTTACAGGGGGCAAGTGGGGGCATTTGCCCCACAGCCTCCAACAAATTTCATGCAAAATTATTATTATTTTAAGTTTGCCCGCCCACAAAAAAATAAAATTTTACTCCATTAAATTTTTACCCCATTAAAAATAAAATTTTTCCTATATTAAAATTTTGCCTCCACTCAAAAAAATTTCTAGATCCGCCCGTATGGGGATAGTCTAGTTTATTAACAGTAGTTAAATAAATTAAAATATTTTCATCAAGTTTTATGGTTGTCATATAATTCTTTTGGTGCCCGTGATAATTTCGTTCCTGCTTGTGTAGTATAATTCTGACTCTTCAGGTATGAGATCCTCTCTTCTTGACTATATTTGTTTCTTTTGTCAATTTTTGACAAACAAGTAGCTTTAAACTAATTCAGTTTGCACGCTTGTCAACTCTTACATGGCATCCATTTTTAAGTAACCATGGAAAGTCGTTAGTCATCGCTATTATAAATTATGATCACCTCCTAAAAGAAACTGTATATGTTTATGCATGTCATGACTTGCGTAAGGATTCACTCTTAATTAGTCATGTAAAACATGTCACTGTTACTAAAATAACAACTTGAAAAACTTGAATCGTATAAACGTGAATCATATAACTATATAACTACCGAGATGGATAGATATCTAGTGAAATTTGTATATGTTTATCAATATGTATCAAAGTATAGAGTGAGAACTATCTCTTAAGAAGATATTTCAATATAAGAAACAAAAAGTCTATAATATCAAGAAGATGTTGACTATCCAGCCCTATTTTGAGATCTTGAATGATGTGACGAATAAGATTACAGTAGATAGATATCAAGATAGCAAAGATCTTCCTGGGATGTATCATTCCTAATTAAATATAATCTCTTATCTTATTAGTATTAATGTAAATAAATCCTAACATATAGAGTCTTATTTAAATGGAGATATTATCTTATTGGATAATATGATAAAATCTGATTAGGATAAGATGTGATCTGGTTAATTCAGTTCATTTTGTATTCTAAATTGTAAGCTAGAGTTAGAGCCTTGCTCCATATATGAGATAGAGAAGAAATAGTGAGTACTCTCACAATGTCCAAAATTGAGAAAAAATAGAGAGGGAGCTAAGAGAGTTAGATTCACATCCTTGTTTAATTATTTTTAGGATTAATTTGAGGGTTTGTTAATTGTGATATCAACTTTGGTTTCAATCTTAAAATTTTGTAAGACAACTTGTTATTGTGGGGGTGAGAGATCAACCTTTTCTATAAATCCTTATTGAGTTTAGTGGATTTATTTGTCGGTTTGCCCAATGATTTTTTCTCTCTACATTGGAGGATTTTTCACATTAAATATTGGTGTTTGTTTCATTGTTTTAGTTTCTTATTCTTGTATTGTTCTGCTTCTGCAATTTGAAAAGTTATTTCTTGTTGTTGATATTCAGTTGACTTTTTAGATAGTTGTGTTATTTTTCTCCCAACAAGTGGTATCAGAGCCATCATAATAGAAGGTGGAAGCAGCTCTATGGTCAAGTTAACATTATCAAATTACTCAATATAGAGGCTCATGATGGAGGAATTTTTATATTATAGGGATCTCTTTAATTCTATTGACATGGACAGAGGTGTGATCAGTGTCATGAATACCGTTCCGTTCCGGATGATTCCGGCCGGAACGTACCGTACCGGTCGGAAACCGGAACGTACCGTACCGGTCGGAAACCGGAACGGAACGGGCCACCTTGGTACCGCCCTTAAATACTGGTCGGTACCGGTAGATTTCGGTCGGTACCGGCAGTACCGGAAGATACCGGCCGGTACCGTAAACTCTTGAAAATGCAGGGACTAATCTGAAAATTAAAAAAAAACC
>JANKOD010000007.1:11056708-11069868 GCA_026284645.1 Erythroxylum acuminatum | reverse complement strand
ATAATATATTATTAACAAATCATAATGTTAATACATGAATCACAAATGTTCATTGGCCTAGGGCACACTACTAACAGTGCAGCATTAGGAGGTTGTTGCGTGTGTGCTGGTCTCATGGGAGTGTGAGTGAAAGAGAGTTGCATGGGTGAGTGTGTGGGTTGGAGGGTTGTGTTTGGTGTATGTGGTATTGCTGCTGGTGTTGGAAGGGACTAGATGACCTGCATGCGTTCGAGACAGATAAGTGTTGCAGCATTGAGTATTAGATGGAGACAAATGAGCATATTAGTTTTTTTTTGTTTTTTAATTTAAATAAAGACTAATAAAGTGAAAAGGGAAAAAGAAAAATAATTGCGAGGTTTTTTAATTTTTTAATAAATAAATAATTTTAAAACAAAAAATGTAATAATGGAAATAATAATGGAAAAAGTTTTTATTTTTTATTTTTTATTTGGAAATATTAGAGTATCAAACCAGATCTCGCCTTATGAGACTTAGTAATTTGGAATTCTTATGAGATTTAGTAATCTGGAATTCTAGAATACTAAATTGAATAAGGCAAGGTATCGCCTTATGAGATTTAATAGTCTGAAATTTTAAAATCCTCATTCCAAAACACTAAATCACATAAGGTGAGATCTCACCTTATGAGATTTAGTAGTGTGGATTTTTTTTTTGTAAATAATCTATGTTTCAAAAACAAACAAATGCATCATAGAAAGAACTTCAAACAAAATAAAATAAAACTATCATATTTTATGTTGCCTCCCTAAAAGTGCAATTGTTTAACGTCGTTACGCTCGACGGGGCTAGTTCTTCTCAAACTTCTTCATATGATGGAAGTCCTAAATCAATGTTCACTGCACTGAAAACTGTCATCTTCTAATAAAATGGTTTCAGTCCATGTCCATTAACTTTAAAAATCTTTCCGGTCTCTAAACTTTTTATTTCCAATGCACCATGAGAAAAGATATTAGCAATAACAAATGGACCAAGCCATCTAGAACGTAACTTACCTGGCACGAGCTTTAATCGAGAATTATACAATAACACTTTCTGTCCCACCTGAAATTGTTTCCTCAATATCATATTATCGTGCAACAACTTGGTTTTCTCTTTGCAAATTTTTGAATTTTCATAAGCATCAAACCTTATTTCCTCTAGCTCTTGTAGTTGGAACTTCCTTTCCTCTCCAACTTTCACCAAATCCATGTTGCAACGTTGCACCGCCCAATAGGCTCTATGTTAAATTTCCACCGGTAAATGTCAAGCTTTACCTAAAACTAATTGATAAGGAGACATTCCTATCAGTGTCTTGTAAGCTATACGGTACGCCCAAAGAGCATCATCCAGTCGTAAACTCTAATCCTTCCGATTAGGATTCACAATCTTTTCTAAAATGGATTTCACCTCTCTATTCGATACTTCTACTTGTCCATTCGTTTGTGGATGGTAGGCAATGGCTATTCGATGATGCACTCCATACTTTCTAAATAGCGTTGCTATAACTTGATTGCAAAAATGACTTCCTTGATCACTAATGATGGCACGTAGGATGCCAAATGTATTAAAAATGTTAGTTTTTATAAACCTTACAACAGTTGCAGAATTGTCAGTTATGGTGGCCTTTGCTACTACCTATTTGGAAACGCAATCAACAACCAAAAGTATGTGAGAAAATCCACAAGATGAAGGGAAGGGCCCTATAAAATCAATACCCCAGACATCAAATATTTCAATTATAAGAATTAGGGTTCGAGACATTTCATTTCGATGAGATAACGTACCTGTCTTTTGACATATGTCATAACTTTTACAGAAAACATAAGAATCTTAAATAAAGTTTCCCAATATAATCAACTATACAAAACTTTTTTGGTAGTTCTTTTGGGGTCAAAGTGACCTCCATATGCATATTTGTGACAAAAAGCTAAGACAGAATTTTGTTCATTTTCTAGCACACAACGCCTTATAATTTGATCAGAGCAGAACTTCCATAAGAATGGTTCATCCCACACATAATATTTTGCCTCATTTCTTATCTTTATTACATTAGACTTACTAATGTAATAAGGTAAAGTTCTAGTAACTAAATAATTTACCAAGTTAACGTACCATAGAACCATACCTTTCGTTTGGAACAATTGCTCATCAGGAAAAGTTTCGAAAATAGGTAAAATATCATCATCTCTTACTAACCTGCTCAAGAGATCTGCTAAAAAATTTTCCGCACCTTTTCGATCCTTTATTGTCAAATCACACTTTAGAAGTAGCAGAATCCATCTTATTAGCCTCGGTTTGGACTCCTTCTTTGCCGGAAGATATTGTAATGATACATGATCAAAGTAAACAATAACTTTAAAGATAAGTAAATAAAATCTAAATTTATCTAAAGCAAAAACAATTGTTAAAAGCTCTTTCTCAGTTGTAGAATAATTGCACTGCGCAACATCCAATGTCCTAGAAGCATAGAAAATAACGTGACTTCTTTTTTCAATCCTTTGGCTTAAAATAGTACCCACTGCATAGTTGCTAGCATCGCACATGATCTCGAATGGAAGATCCAAATTTGGTGGTTGAATAATAAACGTATTTGTTAGTAGTGCCTTAAGTTTGTCAAAAGCTTCCTTGCAATCCTTCCCAAAGTCAAATTGAACGTCTTTTTCTAGCAACTTTGATAAAGGTATTGCAACCTTGGAAAAATTCTTAATGTACCTGTAGTAAAATCCTGCATATCCAAGAAAAGATCGAACTTCCCTAACGTTTGTAGGGGAAGGTAAGTTCACAATTAAATCCACTTTAGCTTTATCAACTTCTATGCCCCTAAATGAAATCACATGTCTTAAAACAATGCCTTGATCTACCATAAAATGAGATTTTTCATAATTTAAGACCAAATTTGTCTCAATGCATCATTTAAGAACCTTAGATAAATAATTTAAACAATCATCAAATGCATCTCCATAAAAAGTGAAATCATCCTTGTATACTTCAATGCAATTTTCGATATACTCATCATACAACTTTGGATCATACCTGGAGCATTACAGAGACCGAATGGCATTTGCCTAAAAGCATACGTTCCAAAGGGACACGTGAATGTAGTATTTTATTGATCCTTTTGAGCAATTGCTATTTGATAGTAACCTGAAAAAATATCCAAAAAGTATAAACATGATTTACCAGCAAGTCTTTCTAACATTTGATCCACAAAGGGTAACGGAAAATGGTCCTTTCTAGTAGCTAAATTAAGCTTCCTAAAGTCAATGCACATTCGCCAGCTATTTTGTAACCTCATTAATACCAATTCATCATTCTGGTTTTGTATCACTGTCATTCCAGTTTTCTTAGGCACAACATACACTGGACTTACCCATTTGTTGTCTGAGATTGGATAAATTATTCCTGCATCTAAAAGTTTTAAAATTTCTTTCATGACCACGTCTTTCATTGTTGGATTAAGTCTTCTTTGGTGGGGTTCCTGTTTTGGTTTAACATTCACATTTAAAAGAATCATGTGCATGCAAATCGCCGCGATGATTCCTTTTATGTCTGTTAAAGTCCAACCAATTGCAGTTTTGTATTCTTTAAGTAATGCCACCAATTTTTCCTCTTGCCCATCAGTCAACCTTTTTGAAATGATCACTAGTAATGACTCTCCATTACCCAAATAGATATATTTAGGGTGATCAGGCAGGGCATTTAATTTAATCTCGGAGCCTGCAAAATAGAAGGTAGCATTTTCTTGTGATTTATAATAAGTTCAGCATTCAAAGTTTTTGAATATGTTTCAATTGTTGATAACGATTCAGTAACTTCAAAAGTTTCATAAATTTGCTTGTTTAATTATGATTTGGCCTTAAACTCCATCTCATCTTCAATATTTTCTTCAGTAAACATATCCTGCACAAATGAATCCATAATATCCATATGATAAATAGATTGAAGATCATTAGGGTATTTTATTACTTCGAAAATATTGAACTTTACGATCTCTCCATCAAACTCTACAAAAAGAGTACCCTCATCTACATCAATTTTCGTCTTGGTCGTCTTCATAAACGACCTACCCACTATAATCGAAGCCGAATGTTCTACACTATCTCCATCCATTTTCAAGATGTAAAAATCCACTAGAATTACCAAACCATTAACTTAGACTAAAACATCCTCAATAACTCCAATAGGACGCACATACGAATGATCAACTAGTTGGATTATTACATTAGTTTCTTGCAAAGAATTCGGATTTAAAGCTCGGTAAATTGATTATGGCATGACATTAATAGATGCACCTAAGTATAGCATGACACACTCAATTTTTCTATTACCAATAACACACGGAAGTGTTAACATACTTGGATCTTTGCATTTTTTTGGTAATTTCCTATTTATCATAGCCGATACATTCTGACCCACATTATTCTCTCCTTGTCCTTCAACTTCCTTTTATTTGTGCATAACTCCTTTAAGAATTTTGCATATTTTGGAACTTGCTTGATGGCTTCCAGAAGTGGTATATTGATTTCCACCATTTTGAAAGTTTCTAAGATTTCTCTTTCATATTCATCATCATTTGGTTTAGCCAACTTGCTAGGAAAATGAGGTAAATGTGCATTAATTGATATTGATGAAAATGAATCATTTTTTTTTACCTTTTTTTATTCTTTAGTTGGAAGTTCTTCCTTCTTTTCTTCATCATCGTGCTTTTCTTCCTCCATTGGTAAAGGAGTCCCAGATTGAATTTCCTTATCACTTCTCAAAGTTATTGCATTCACATTCTCCTTAAGATTCACCGCCGTTTGGGAAGGTAATTTTCCTGATACTTGTGCTTCCAATTTACTTACCAAGGTGGCTAATTGAGTGATCTGATTTTCCAAGTTTTGAAGGCTTGCCCTTAATAATTTCATCTAAGGACATACCTGAAATTTAAAGATTGAGGTTGAGCATATATAGGAGATTGAGATTGTTTAAAAGTGTGAGGCCTCCTTGATTGAAATTTGAAGGTTGTTGGCCTCCTTGAATTCCATAGCTTAAGTTTGGATGATCCCTCTATCCTGGATTGTAGTAATTGGAATAAGGGTCATACTTTCGTTGAGGTTGACTAGGAAAGCCCCTATTGCGTTAGCTTCTTGAAGAGAGTCTTATTGCAATGTAGGGCACATATCCGTAGGATGTCTAGGGAATGAGCATATTTTGTATGCTCTTGCCAATTACAATTGACTTATAGCCATTTGATGAACTGGAGTGGTTAAATAAGATATTTTACCCTCAAAATGCGTGTTACTTGCCTCATTTACACGCTTAATAGCTCTATCCATCCTTGTCCCCAACTGTTAAGAATTTTCAGCCGTAATTGATATCAACTGTCTGTCTGCCTCAGGTGTTTTGTTTACCAAAGCTCCTCCACTAGCTGCATCGACCATACTTCGATCCATTGGCAATAGTCCTTCATAAAAGTATTGAATCAGAAGTTGATCGGGAATTTGTTAATGTGGACAGCTGGCACATAACTCCTTAAACCTTTCCCAATATTCATATAATGTTGCTCCTGTAATTTGTCTTATCCCACACATCTCCTTTATGATATTTGCTGCTCTTGATGTAGGAAAGAACTTCTCCAAAAACATTTTTTTATCTCGTTCCATGTTGTTATTGAGCCAAATGGAAGATAATATAGCCAATCTTTTGTCTTATCTTTCAAAGAGAACGGAAAGGCCCTGAGATTAATTTGTTCTTCTGTCACCCCTTATGGCTTCATTCCAGAACAGACAATATGAAATTATTTCAGGTGTTTATGCGGATCTTCACCTACAAGACCACGAAAAATAGGCAGTAAGTGAATCAAACCAGATTTCAATTTGAAATCTACCTTAACATCTGGAAATTGAATGCATAAAGATTGTTGATTCAAAATCGGTGCCGCTAACTCCCTCAACGTTCTCAAGTTGAAATTTGTCATCTTTTTGCCCATTTCTTGGAAAATAGTCTTCACCAATTGTTAGATCTACTTCAACTTTCATGTCTGAAGGTGAATGATGACTTCCTTGCTTAGTCTCTTTTCTTAAAAGTCGCGTTGTCTTCTCAATTTCTGGATTATATTACAATTTACCTGTATGAGAAGCATAAGTTATACAAGACAAGAGGTTAGCAGTAACTGTAAAAATAAAAACGCAAAGAAATTAAGAAACTTGAAATAGTTTCCCAGCAATGGCGTCAAATTTTGGTTGGGTTGTCAAAGCCCCCAAATAATACTAATTCTCCAAAGTTCTTATAGTAGTCGTGGAACCAGGTCGAATCCCTAGAGAACTGAACACTAGTAACTTAATTTCAAGCAATAAAATTAAATTGGGGGCTTTTGGTTAAAAAATTGATTAACTAAAATTAATATGAAAATATTTTTTTAATTAAATAACTGATTAATTGAAATTAATACGAAAACAAATTAAATCAACTGAATTTAAAAACAAGAAAGTCAAGATTACCAAACTCAGCTTCAAGGAAAATATCTCATCTAATTGTAACATTGATCATTGGTTCAAAAAGAATATTTTCACAATTCAAGCAGTTAGTCCAAAACATATTAGGATAATCATAACAAGTCTCAAATTTTCCTAAATTAATTGGTTCAAACCCAACATTAAAACCAATGACTAAGTGTGATAGCATTCCATATCAAATAAATGATAGCAATAAGCTTCGTGAAAAAGACTAAACCCTAAATTAAATAATCAAGATAGCTGCAACTATTCAATTTAGTTTTCTTGTTTATCATAAGTTAAATATGAAAATTCATAAATAACCTATTTGCTACTTGTATCAATCCTTCATGAAAATTACAGATCACTGAATTTCTGGATAGCGATAGAATAATCAATATGAAATTAAATTATCAGATTAATCGAATATCAATCATTCATGAAATATGAGAACTCAAAATAAGAAATGCTTAAATTAAAATGTGTAAAAGTTTGACACGCAAAACCTCACAAGGTTACAATCAGAGTATTGAATCCCTTTGAAACAAAAAGAAGAGTTTAGCCACACATGGCTTTTGCTCCAATAACAAAAATAGAAGAAAGACTAAAGAATTGCTAAAAACGTAAAAAGAGATAACCTTTTTTCTGTTGTGAGGAACGTCCCTTTTATAGGGTTTTTTTCTGTTGTGGGGAACGTCCCTTTTATAGGGTTTTCTAATATAATCCTAATCTAACTCTAGCTTGTAAAGACGTCTATCTAAAGCGAACTCAAAATCAAACTCCTTCATGATAAGGATAAGGGGAAGTCTTCCAGTCGAATTCTAACTCTTCAAGTAATCAGCCTTATCCACCGCATCAATCTCTTCACTTTATCCAAAATTTTCCATTTTCATCAATAAAGTCTCAATTTGATGCAATCTCTAATTTTTATCTCCTAAAAAAACAAACATTAATGTTAACATTTAAGCACAAAAATAAATTCAAAAAAATGAGATAATACCAAATAATTAGTTAAGATGAGATCTAATCACTTTATCCTCTATTATTAAACATATTGAGCACCGGATAAGTACCAGATCTAATTAAGGTTATCATTTTCAAAATAAGTTGTAATTAATTGTCTTTTACTTCATAGGATCCATTTATTAGCTGTGGAGGAGATTGTGAAGTTGCTAAAAGAAGCTGAATGGAGTCCACCCTGCACTGGAAATCAATGCAAATCAGATACTCAAAAGGACTCGCCTTATTATCTTGTTGCCACTAATGGAAAAATAACATTCAATCCCTCTGATTGGACGTTTCACAGGGAGATTGAGTGGGATTAGATTTCTTTTTTCTTTATTTTTTGATATACATTAGGTATCCCAACTTTTGTTGGACTAATCCTAAGCCCCTAAGACCCTACCCCAAGAGTCCTAGAGGAGATAAATCTGGAACCTCAAGATCCCTTAGGTTCCTACGTAGCCTGTACACTTTTGCGCACAAGGAGTCGTCACATACTGATTGGTCAGCTGTTAATTGATCATTGGCCCTGCTCAGCATCAGGTTCCTAGCAGCCTCAGATTCCCTAGTAGCTCCAACTCCACACTGCCGCTGGGAGTGAGACATTCGTAATTGTTCTAACCAAAGAGCATGCCTAGGGGCTAAAGGATCATCAACAAGGAAAATTCCCCTCTCCCCTCCTTTTTTGGTGACTCGAACTCAAGACCTCCTACAAAAGAGAGCCTTAAGTGAGGAGTTGAAATCAATCAGGCCACTCGTACTTGTCAAGTGGGATTAGATTTCTGAATGCTAATCTTCATTGTATGTACTATCCATGAAAACAGTTGTTATATACAAAAATTGAGATAGAATTTGAAGCACATACATAACGGTTGATTTGGAGTATCCGTGGCGGGAATGTGTTGCCACAGCTTAGATTGCTCACATTTTGACTTAACTAGATCCAAATAGTTTGAGTTTGGTTGGGTATTAATTATGCTAATAATAATAAAATACAGGCGTTATAAAGATTACATATGCATTAATTAAATGTTATTTATTTAATAATTTAACATAATTTTTAAATTTCAATTAAAATAATTAAGTGCTTAAATTAATAATTTATTATAATTATCTTAAATTATTAATTTTAATTGATTTTAATTGATTTTAAGAATTAAGTTGATATTGTAATTTAGTTACATTCATTCTTAATTCTTAACTAAAATATGAGATTAAAATTTTAATTTTTTAAAAAATTTCTTAAATAATAGAAGCAATTGTTATATTTTATTTTCTAGGCGGCCCAGTCTAAATACTTTTTGGTGGAAAGATATTTTGGCTTAAAAATATCCGATTCTTCGTGCGCTTTTTGTTGTCGTGGCAAAATCATTACCCTTTTCCTCATTGAAGCATCTCAACCCAAAGATATTTGTCTAGTCTTTTCCTAATATTTATCTCCACTCTCCTCTTAACATCGCGTCGACTCCGCTGCCCTCTGGATTTAGAGGAAAATTGATGTGATCGTATGACCACACTGGTATTCGTTCTCAGCCGCCGGATCGAGCATGGAAGACACCTCCAACAGGAAGCGCCGCTACAAACGCCCCACCGACGACGGAGATGCACAGGCTTGGGCCACGTTCAACAACAGCTTTGATGAGGTGCAATCGGTCTTGGACAGGAACAGAGCGTTGATTCAACAAGTGAACGAGAATCACGAGTCTAAGGTTCCAGAGAACATGGTGAAAAACGTTTCCTTGATTCAAGAAATCAATGGCAACATCAACAAAGTCGTCTCCCTTTACTCCGATTTGTCCACCAATTTCGTCTCCGCGTGTCACCAACAACGCAACAAGAAGTAACGGTAACGTAACGCCTAAGGCTTGATTAAATGTTTACTCTGTTTCCGTATGGTTCTCTTCTCGACTCCAATAAAGTTTCTGGAGAAGTTTAGAATATAATGAACAAGCATTTGTGTTGGTAAAGTTAGTTTGCTGATGGTAGGTTGTGAATATTTTATCTACTCTTTTAACCCTTTCGGCTCAGTTTTATCACTTGAACCAATCAGATGATCTTTTTTAAGGCATGAATATGTTTTAGGTAAACGATGTAATGAATAGTAACCGTGGAGAGAATGAGATAGAATCACAAAAGGCATCTCACCCCCTTGTCAAGCAATTACTTCAATTTGACTTTCTTTCGGCTTCAATGTTGTGGACAACTTCCATTGACACAGAGCACAACAACAAACCGTGCCCACCCAATTTCAACCTTATACAAACAAGCAAATTCTTCCTTTTATGCCTCAAAGACCCAATTTACAAAGCATAGTCAATACATGTCACTAGTCTAGCTTGCACAGATTGCCCGTCAGTACACAGAAATAAGCATTGTCAAGGAAAAGCTTTACTAAATTGGTCCCCAGGAATACGACTCTTGACCTAATTGTGTATAGCAAGTTGTTGAAGGTCGATTTCCAGTGAAAGTCAGCTGTCGATTTTAAGTAAACAAGAACTTCTGTTCAAATGATGGGTATCAACTGATTTTAATTCATATATATGACGAGTTTACTGTAGTTAGACGTGCAGAGAAATTAAAGAGGCGTACTCGTGCAAAGCGCTCCAAAGCTTTCTTCTTTCCCACAAAAGTATGTATCTTGATAAGTAAACAGGTGTCCACAAACAATAGATCCCAGAAAACACAAAGTATATATATTGATAAGTAAACGATAAATATGGGAAAACACACGCACTTATAGGATCATTAAACAATTGCAGAATTATTTTTTCTTCACATATTAAGGGATGATTACATAATACTACCCTTCATTTTTCATTTTATCTTCACAATTGCAGAATTATTCTATCCTGTTTCATCTTTCAGAAAATAAGTATTTTATATTTAAAAGTTATTAAAACAGTACAGCTCCTTTGCCAGTTGAAACATAATTAGATGTGATAGATATCTTCACAAGTGCCTTTATTAGGGATCATAACTGGATCCAGGCTTGGCCCGCTCTGGTTATCTCCTTCTTGAAGTCAACAGGCCAAATTTAAGTTGACTGTGTCTTGGACCGGGCCTCACAAAGTAGCTAAAAATACAACCATGGGGGCATTTTAATAGTAGCGTCCAAAATGCATATATGAACTCAATTCATTATTTGGGGTCAGGCATATAGAATCAAAGGAAAAAGTCTTGAGATGAAAAAAATTTGCCAATTTCCTTTTTATTGTGGACAAATAATATTGAAAAAACAAAATAAAAAAATGATATGATCCAATGAGATCATATCTACTCGTTGGTATGTGGCTATATTTCAAGGCTCATTTAAATTCTAAGATCTCATATAATATAATTTGAAATCATATGACTTACAATAATCTCTTTTAATGGTTAGTTTTACACAAATTGATAGGAATCAAGCATCCACTAAAGTTACACAAGGTTCTAATCAATGAAGCTATAAAAAGGGACTTAAACAAATTGCGAAAGGTTCAAGTTAAGCACAAAAGCTTACCGGAGATCCATTAGAGAATATTAGATGACCATTAACAAGGGGTAGAGTAAAGGATTCCAAAGAAGTTCTCAATGATCTAATGGTGGATCTTTACACATGGAGTGAAGTTTTGGTATTTCAAGAGATGAAATTCAAGTTTATGATGTTGATTCAAGCTAAGGAGTAACATTTCAAAAGGATTTAAAAACAAATAACTAGTGCTAGACGTAGAAGTAAACCGATGTCAATCTTTACTTGGATATGCAAATTAGAGAAACAGAAACAAACTAGCACTAGATTTGAACTTGTAATCAATGTTAGACTTGTCATTATTACATGTACTATAAGTTTCAGAACAAAGATGGCACCGATATGTCTTTAGGATAAGCATTGGTCACATTTTTTAGTTGTTAGAGATTTTATTGTTTTAAGATGTTATTTCCTTTTAGAGTTTAGTTTTAAGATTTTATGCCTATAGGAGACTTTCTTATTATCAAGAAAGTGAATATTTCAATGTCTCTTAGCCTTTCAACTATATATCAGATGTATCAACAAAGGCACTAGTTTCAATTGGATATATTGTCTTGAGATTTTAATTTTTCAAATATCATCTTACTCTCAGTACTTATCTTGAGAACCAATCTCTTATAAGTATACATTGAATCAAACAATTTGTTTAATGGACCTGTAAGATTACATCTAACCTTTTGTTATCCAATTTAGTTATAAACTTAATGGATAATATATGCTTCAATCAAACATCACATCCTTGAATCATTAAATCTAACTCTTTCAAAGACTTAGCGTATGAAATCTTACTAATTTATTTAATTGGAACTATTGAAGATAAGTGATTATGCTAGGTATAGCTATAGAAAAAATAATATTGCATCATACAATATCTGATGTCGTATTTTCCTCTTTACATAAATCCATACTCTTATGAAATTTTATTATGAAGGTATTCACCAGAGAATCTCATTCCTTATAGATAACTAAAAATTTTAAAAACTTACCAATCTCATTGAATTGCTTCAACATTCTTAATTTTTAATTTCTACTTATATTTAAACAATTTGAACTTTTTAAAATTTGAAATCATTATTTCATTTAATACATATGAATTTATCATATAAAGTCACTGATAATCTAATGAAATATACGTATGATTGTTTTATGAATTATTACTCCATCCAATACATCACGTGTGTAAGATATAACAATTCAATATCATCATCACTATTTCACTAAGGTTAATTTGGTTATCCTTCAACTTGACAATTTTCACAAGTTTCATATGTTTTATAATCAAAATGATACACATATCCTTGTATGTAACTTTATTATTTTCATTTTGTTGATTTAACCAACATGGCATAAAAGGATAATCTCGGTTATCTAATTTTGTATTATTTCCATTTATGTTAAACATAAATCTCCTTTGATTCAACACATACAAATTATTTATATAAAATTGGATTTTTGACTGAGAATTAGCTCGTATCGTGGGCTTTGTCTAAACCTTTTTTGTTTCAAGTTCAAACCTTTTTCTTTTGTTTCTATTTCAACACCACTCTCTCCCTTGTTCCTTGTTTATAATGTTTGTTAGGTTTTGAGTGGAAGAAAGGCGAATGCTTTCTCGTCTCTCTTTGTGTGTTTTGAGTAAGTGCCACAATTTTTAGTTTTCTCCATTTGAATGTGAAAAGAGGAGTGGTTTTCACTTCAACAAATCTCATTTCTTTGCTCTACCGCTATGGCTCAAGTAAGCTTAAGTGGCTTAGATCTATTCAATTTTATGAATGGTTACTTGGTTTATTTTCATTACATTTGATTGTGTTTTACATGTTACAATGAACTATTGTTCTAAACGGTAGATTGATGCAAACAATCGAATGCTCGATGATTTGGTGATTTAAAAAAAACTCTTCACATTCATATCTTCTTGATAATTTTTCTTTTTGATCAAGTTCTACTTTTTTGCTCCCAAGTTTGTTGTGGGTTTCCTTTTATACACATTTATTGGTAAAGATTGTATCCTTATGATTTAATCATTCATGGATTTTAAGAATCTGAATAGTACTTGTTATTGTAGGAAAATCCCGGGAGGTACATCACATGTACCAGGTGCGGAAAACAAAAATTTTTGTCACCGGGACCTTCCCGAAGCCAGGATCCATGTGTCTGTATGCAAACTCAAACCTAAA
>JANKOD010000007.1:11031428-11041990 GCA_026284645.1 Erythroxylum acuminatum | reverse complement strand
ACGTCCATCCTCGTGTTTGCATGAGAGACGACTTCTTATTACTGGACCGTTAATTCCTGGACTTGAAGTTGGGCCATGCCGGGCCGGGCCTTACGAGGCCGACCCGACCATATATTAAATATGAGATTTAAAAAAATATTTACAAAAATTTTTCGAAAAATCGTAATTTCTTTTTATGGTTTGACTAATTTATTTTTATTTTGTTACGCACATCAGAGACAGAGAGCGTGTGTTGTACTGCATGCATGTGATGATAAATTCATTAATGGATGAGATTAATGTAATAAAATTAAAATTAAAAAATAATAACAAACAGTGACAACGACGCACTTAAATTACTGTTGGAAAACGGGAGCGAATAATAAAATGTGGGGCCCAGCACGAAACACAACCGTGAGTTGGCCACGTGATGAAAGGCGAACGATGTTTTAGTCACGCGGTGTGCCCCGGATATCGCGGTTTGACTGACACCTGTCTTAATCAAACTCCTCGAAAGCCAAAGCAGAGAGCAAGGGATTAGGAAGTGCACAAGAGAAAGAGGAGTCATCACCAAACATACCCGTACTTAACTGATCCCTAAGCCGATTCCTTAGCCAAAGGAATGTCCATAATTGTTATTACAGGACCTAAAAAAAGGTAAACATTTATGACATTATCGTAACCAGATCTTCTGGAACCATTTTTATATATTTTAAATTGTCTTATATCTCCTTTCCTTTTTCAATGGATCGTAAAAAATATATTTGCATGCTTTGAAATGTTTACCATGTTATTTGTATAGGATGCAAATTTGTGCTAGGTATGCCAATTTAGGCAACCTATACAAAGTTGTTAACGGTTTAAGGAGAAATTATATTTGAATTAATATTTTTGATTATTTATTTAAGACTGTTGAAGACTTGAAATACTTGGGTTTGAGAAATGACATTGTCGTTTTTCATAGATAGAACAGATCACCTCTTTTATTTTTACTATTTTGACTCTATTTCAAATCATCATATTTACACATTTATGTAGATTTTATATAAATATAAAAATAAAATAAATTGAACCGCAGAGTGGAAAAGAGTACACCACTTCATTTTCCACTGCATTTAATGCAAAGTACTGGCTCTTTTGGGTTGCGATGATTCCGCGCTTACTTTTTCCTCAGCACCCACGACGTCAGATGTGGTGGTTATCCAATTAAAGGTCTTGAATGACAGCCCCTTCTCTGTTACAAAGCAAAGGATTGGGATTGGACTCATAGTATGTAATAATAAAACAGTACGCTTAAATTAAGTTAACCAAATAAATAAAAAAGCAGATTCGTCTTTAATGTATCATTCATAGAGGATTTTACCTAGCTTTGATTCTTGCACTAAATACTAATTAAACTCCGTGTCCCGATGAAAAGATCACGGGCCAAGTTGATTATACTTTTATGTTGTAACCTTTTTAGATGATGACTTAATTTTTTTTGTGGATTTCTTTTTCTAATTCTACAATATTATGTCATTTCAAAAAATTTTAAATCATAAATTACATTATATATTTTTTTTTGAAAATTATAAAAACTTTTATTTAGTTTAAAAATAATTGATATATGAAATACTTTATTTAGATTACGTCGTATATATTATATTTAAAACTTTATCCCATACATATTAAAAATATTAGTTGTAGATTCTTTTATTAAGATTTTTAACTTTTTCCGTTCTTTCAAAGTCTTTGAATAATTGATTACGAATTTTTTCAATAATTATAATATTTATTTTAAGGAATGAGTAACAAATAAAAAAATTGGTTGATTGGATGAATAATATTTTAATATTCCTTTTATAGCAATAATGCATATACCCAATATAGTAAAAATAAAAAATATTTATTTTCATTTTGTATTATATTTATTTTTCTGTTTTTTGGTACAGCTACAAGCACACCCTAACTTTTTGTTTTGCAGTGGCTATAAAATTGAAAGTGATTGGGACGCTTGGTGTGGGTTGGTTGGGTGATTACAAGTATATTATCATCTTACGTAAATTGTGCACGTGAGTTGAGGGGTCAACTCAGGCGGCCCACCATATGCATCAGTGACGACAAAGCATGAAAATGACTACACATCACTTTTTCGTGTTATTGCATCACCCACCCTACCCACTGTGATCGGGCCTTTGCTAATTTCGTGTTCAGCCTCTCTCTCTCTCTCGTGGAGGCAGCATTTCCACTCCCTCGTCACGTGCTTTTCAGTAGTTCGATGCCTTTTTTTTTACAAAGGGTAGTTTGAAAAAACAATAAAAACTCTTAACTAGCGTAGAGTTCTGCGGTACAGTTTTCTGTTTTCATCGGCAACGCCTATCTTTCAAGAAAAAATCGCCACTTTCGTTTTTCCTTCTGTAAACCAAACGTAGATATATATATGGTTAAAGATGAAGCCTATGTCGCGCGCTTGTTTCCCGCTGAGTATAAGAGGGAGACAGATTAATATAGTACCTAAATGTTATTATAATATAAAGCCATGAAAATATGGACATAATATAGATCTAGTCGACTACCTAGACAGCATATCTGCATAGGGATCACCAAAAGCTGGAACGTTATTTCTTTAATACGTTCCATTACGACAAAAGGGTACTTAATCATAGCACTAAGAAGAGTTTAAATACAATATTCGGAATGGGAGAGCCATGTTCTGGCAATGCACCAAAGTGCCGATGTGAATGGTTGCCATGATTGTTGAGCTTATGGATTTATTATAATAATGGTATTAAGAACGCATTGTATATAAAATAGGGAAGGTTATAAAAAAGAAGGGGAAAGCAAAACCAATGGTTAGGGAGGGACTTCGTATTACATATGTTGCGGTAGTAGAGAGAGAGAGTGAGAGTAAAGGCTGAATAGAGAGGCACATGGGGGCCATAAGCACAGCAAAACGACAGTGAGGGTACCACACTTAAAGGGAGAGGTGCAGGGCACGTGACCTTTGCCACCAACATCCTCCCAATTGTAACTAATTCATAATTGGGATCTGTGCACTAATCATGAGTTGTAAACCACGCTATTATTATCTCTCCCACTTTGTTAATCCAGGGAGTCAACGCTGTCTTGTGATGAGTTTTAAGTTTAACCTATCGTCACGTGAGCTGTGGAAGCAAGAGGCTAAAAGAGAATTGGCCCCATGAGATGAGACCAAAGGTGGGGACACTGCACGTCCTGGGTGCACATGCTGGGCACCAGATCTTACATGACCTCTCAAAGCCTGTGTCTGTGTCTGACTCTGCGTATGCTTCCAGTACCTTTCTTCCATCTACTGTTTCATTTTTAACAGTACAATCTGTCAGCTCTCTCTCTCTTTCTATTCCCAACTCCAGTCCAACAGTGCTCCTGGTTTTACCTTTTTTTGATGTTAACTATTTTATATTCACAAAAAAAACCATTATGTATTGGGATTATGGAGACATGAAATATTAAAAAGTGAAAAATTATTGTGTCCGTGAACCACAATGAGAACGTCACACCCAGCCAGGTTAAACGGACGTATTACAATATTTAAAAAATATATTTTTTAATGACTAACTGAAACCAACCCACCCAAGAATCCGTGACACTAACGCCGTTGGCCCCGCCGCAACGACGTTAAGGAAACACCGTTTCGACTTAACGGAACAAGCAAATGGTAAACTGTGTGAAAAGGCCTTAAAGCAAAAGCGCACACTGTGTGTGTGTGTGAGAGAGAGAGAGTTTATTTCGCAGCGCTGTCTGGTGGGAAGGAAAATTCTTTGAAGAGTAAGAGAGGAGAGAAAAGAAAGAGACGTTTTTGGTCCCAATACAAGGCGATCCTTTCTGCGTTTTTCACTGTCAGTTCTTTTAAATTGTGGGGTTCGATTACTTTCTTCTCTCTGCATTTCGGTGTTTCAAGTTTTGCCAGTTGAATTTCTTGGAAAATTCCCAAGCTCGAACCGCGCTTGATTTTTATAATTCAGATCAAAGGTAAGCAGCCTTTCTTGCGAAGCTTAGAATTGTACGTAATTTTGATTATAGCAGCCTTTCTTGCGAAGCTTAGAATTGTACGTAATTTTGATTAGAGCAGCCTTTGGTACGTCCAATTATGATGGATTTTGGTTTCAGGTTCGTCGAAACCAGTCATTTGAAATTCTAGTTGTTAATCTTGGGAGAGAAGAAGATTTTGTCAGAGAGCATTCAAGACCGCGGGTACGATACATCAAACTCCAGACTCGGAATTAACTGTCAACTTCGCCGAGGCGAAGTGAATGCGCCGCCGATCTCCGGCGGAGCCGTGATAACTCTCACCAAACTCGATTTTTCTATCGGAAACGGATCTGAGCAGAATCAATTGCGAGAAAAGAATTTTAAGTTCTTTGCTCCAAATCTCACCAAACCAAAATTCAGTGAAGCCTATAAATTCTGTGTATGATGGAGCCTCCTCAACAACGTTCTTTTGGAACAGAAGGTATCAGAAAGTTTATGTTTCCGTCTTAATTTTTTGTGATACGAAAAGCATGCAAATGGAAAATGTTATTGTTTTACAGGAGAAAGGAAACCAACGCATGACTTTCTTTCCCTGTACACTCATTCAGCTGTCCAACACGATCCAAAACCGGCTTCCCAATCCCAAGGTATGCTCTCTCTCTTTTTCTGTTTAAAATTGATTTATAAGAAAAAATGGTATTAGTATTTTTATTTTGATGAGATAAAAATTCTGGAGGTGCACGTGATAGCTATTGAATCATGGAATTACTGGGTGGGTCCTGCAAGCAGGGTTTCCCAAAATCTGAAAAGAGTGACTTAGACACGGAAACGAGCACCATCAGATTTTGGGAGTATCGTGGTTATGTGTGGGAATGGGTCCCACTGAGGGAATTGGACATGACATGGTATTTGGACCTCGCTAAAGAAAATTCCAAAAAAAAGGGTTATTATATAGGAATTTACACAAACAAAAACCTAGGCAATCAATTAGAAATCAAAAGCTACTTGCTTTCGGTTTCGTTAGTAATACCATATTGGCCAGTTTCTTATGATTAATGATTCTTTTAGTAGAAAAATTAATTGGCACGCCCATTTCATCCTACTACATGATGAATTCATTCAAAGGGAAAATGCTAAAGTACATCATCTTCATACAATTCAAACACTAATTACAGATATATCTTGTTTGACTTTGTTATGAATGGACAGGTGGGTACCTCAAAACTCACGATTTTCTTCGACCGTTGGAACGGGTGGGGAAGGCTTCTGCAGCCGAAGAAGAATCCAATAAGATTCCAACCCTGGAAAAGCCTCTTCCGCCAACCTCCGCGGAGCATATCCTCCCGGGAGGCATTGGAACTTACAGTATCAGCCACGTCTCCTATTTTAATCAAAGACCTCCAAAGCCGGAGTGCATGGTGTTCACGGTAGCAGAAGCAAGTAGCACAGAAAGAAACGGCGAGAATTCCAATTGCAGTTCTTACACTGGAAGTGGGTTTACACTGTGGGAAGAATCTGCATCAAAGAAGGGAAAGACGGGGAAGGAGAATGTTGGGGAGAAGTCCAACACCAGTACTATAAGAGGTAAGCTTCTTGAATTGCTCCTTGTTCTTAAAGTGTTATCTTCGCTTCATTATTTGCATGGGAATGTAGAACCCATTAACTGCTAATATTTAGGATACTGTAGATTCACGGAGTCAATGGTTTGCCTACTTTTTTTATTTATATAGAATTTTTAGGATACTATAGACAACAAAGGGCAACGGGCATGCGAAAACAACTAAGTAATAAAAGAAGGTAACAATATGTGATCTGAAAGAGTAAAACCTGAAAAAGAAAAGGAAACTGGAAGATGATTTTATTATTTTGATAAGATTCATTTAATGTATAGTCCATGTTTTCAGTATATAACTATATAATGAATTGTTGGGGTCTGTTTTTGCGGGTAACAGAAACGGCGTCCAAGGCTCCTAGGCCGTCACAGTCGTCGTCCGACAACCATCGCAACAGTTTTAGCTCCCTATCTTCTTCTCAGTCTGTTCCTTTCTCTTCTCTTCCTATTTTAAATTTCTTTGTTTTTTCTCTCTCTCTCTCTCATTGCATAACTAAGAATCCAATCTTTTAAACAGGCCATCGGGACAGAAGAACCAGAGTTTTATTGAAATGATAAAATCAAGCACACAGGATGACAATCTAGACGACGACGAAGAGATCGTCCTCAAGAAAGAAAGCCCTTCCCCTGTGCATAAAGGTACTCTACTCTACTCTGCTCCTATACTAGACTATTGCCTCTTTCTTTATTTTTTCTGTAAAAGACTTTTTCTTGAAAAGAATTTCAACTTGGGGTTTGCATTATATTTCTTTTCCATTTACATCTTGGAGATTGCAGGAAAATTGAGGGTAAAAGTGGAGAGGAAGAGCAGTGATGAGAAAGCTAACACGCCACGCTCTAAACATTCCGCCACCGAGCAACGTAGAAGAAGCAAAATCAACGACAGGCATGCTTTTCCCACCACCTTTTCTTGATTTCTTCTCAATAATACTCCTTTTTTGTCAAGAACGCAATGTTTTCTTTGTTACTAATGCGTAAACCATCTAACGGGATACCCTTTTTGAATTGCATAAAAGTTATCGGCAGGTTTACATTCGTTGGTCAAATTTTTGTTGCCCATCCTTTTGCTGAATGTAAACTATTTGATTAATAGGTACAAATGCATTGCCAACTTCAAGGTTTACTAGAACTTGAAACCTATTTTGCAGGTTTCAGATGTTGAGAGAACTTATTCCTCGCAGTGATCAGAAGAGAGATAAGGCGTCTTTCCTATTGGAGGTACATAAAATTTTTAATTTCGTGTTCTTTACCTTGTTATATGTTGTTATTATTGTAGGATGATAGAATGCTTGAATCTTCTGCAGGTTATTGAGTACGTCCAGTTTTTACAGGAGAAAGTGCAAAAATATGAAGGGTCATATGCATTATGGAACCATGAACAAGCAAAGTTGGTGCCTTGGGTAATCCCTCGACTTGTATTTATATAGTTTTTGTGGTATGGGAAAAAATGTAATTGAATCTCTTGTCATACTTGTTGATGTTTCTACCAAGCAGTTGATCACTCTTTCGTTTGAAACAGGAAAACAATAATAGGCATGCAGAGAGTTACGTTGATCAATCTCAACGAATAGTTAGTGGATCTGGTACTGGATCCGTGGTTGCTACAAAATTGAATGAGAAAAGCATGGCTGTGTCTGCTTGTATTCCTGGAGATGTAAGCAATCAGGTAGAAGCTGACGTGAACTTTAAACCACTAGATCATCATCCAGGAATAACAAACAGAGCAGTGCCTTTCCCAGTGTCACTTCCTCAAAACTTGTGCCCTACAAGAAGTTCTATTACACAATTTCCACCTAGGCTGGGATCTGAGTTTGAGATATTGGAAAATGAGCATCAAGCTCAATTGTGTCATACAAGAACAATTGTGGCTGATAAGCTGAAACAAGAGGATCTAACCATCGAAGGTGGTACTATTAGTGTATCAAGTGTTTACTCCAGAGGGTGAGTTGTACATTTTACTATTATGACCCTTCCGAAAGCCAGCAACTTTATTTCTTTTTGTTCATTTTGATTGCTTTTCTTTCCATTCCCTTTTTTTATTAGTGAATTGATTCTTTATTTTTATTTTCAGAAAACACAGATTACTCTGATTTCTATATAACTTGTATATTCCCTATTATCCTCGTATTTTCTAAGATGGAAGATGCTGTATTCTTCCTTCAACTGGCTTGTTATTCATTTGTTTTAGGCTACTATACTCTGTCTCTATGGTATCCTATACTAACTTGCCGTGAGATATAAGTATCAGGAATTATATTTGGACTAGGTTCCTTCTCGGAGTTTTCTTCTGCAAATTTTATAAACTTGTAACCATGTCTGTGAAGAACGAACTTTAAGCTCTTTGTTGTCATTTTAAGGAGCTTCTGCTTTGCACTGCTAACATCTTCTTGTGCTTTGATGATCTGACTGGATAACTTTGGTTGCGGAAAAAGAAACTGAATTTGGTTTGTTTCATATTGCACATTATAATGAATAAAAAACATAGCTGATGTTGTTTTGGAACAGGTTGCTAAATACTTTGACACAAGCACTACAGGGTTCTGGAGTAGATTTGTCACAAGCTAGCATCTCAGTGCAAATTGAGCTTGGGAAGCAAGCTGGTGATCGACCAATTGCGACAACTCCCACTCTTAAGGTTTATCTGATATTCCACAATAGTTTTTTTTTATCACAGTAGTTAATCCATTTCATCGAACTATTGTATTGACTCATTGTCTTTGTCTGATTTTGGATTAGGAAAACAACGTTCCCTCTGATAATCAAGGGACAAAACGTTCAAGGATTTCAACTTGCAAGGAATCTCAACAAGCCTTAAAGAAGATGAAGACAACTAAAGGCTAGTATAGCGGCATCATAATATTCCTTTTTCTTTCTTCGATTTTTTAATTTTTTGGGAAACCCTTTGTCTCATGTTTGGGGTCTTTTTATTCATGTCATCTCCTGGTTTATACCCCACTCGAGAGCAGCATGATTGTACATGTAGTAACTTTTGAGTTTGTCAGGATGCACAGAGATTATGACAAACGAAAATGTATTATTACTAACTTTTGTGTATTATCACAGAGGCTCTCTTCCTTTGCAGTCGTCCGTCCTTGTTTCCATGGTTCTCTTTTTTTTTTTTTTTGGGTAAATTAGAAAAATTTTATACGAAAACGAATAATTTATATACACAGCTAGAGATTACCCATAATCCCTTTCCTACAAAGGTACTACGAAGGATAAAACCATGGGAACAACACAAAGCAAAGAAAGAAACACCACACCCTTAATACTCGCCTCTCAAGCAGTCTAAGAAAACTAAGGCCAATACCCTACTACATAAATTCCCTAGCACCCAGGAAAAGCCACTCAATGATCAACAACAAACCACACCAATTAGCAAACCTATACTACATACACAGCCCGCAAACCACAACCAAAGAAGCACAACCAACTAGCATGACCCCTGAGGAAGAGGAACCACCACCAGGTAGCTCGCTCAATATAACACAAAGATGGCCCTGAACCTGCAGTAATAACAATAGGAATACCAAAACAGAATACAAACATAATTACCTTCCCTCAGTGTTTAGGCTGAGCTGCTCCATAACTTGCAAGATCACCTGCGAAGTGACCCTCCCTATATTCGAGGCTTCATCACGAAAGGTGCTAAGGTTCTGTTCATACCACAGGTTATACACAACAACAGAGAGGATAATGCAAAAAGTATGAAAGTCATGATTTGACACCGAGAAAGACTGATTAAACCATTGTAAAATTGACTGGAGGTCAGGAAAGTTTAAACTGGGAAGATGGAAGTGATGGAGAGTATTGGTCCAAACCGATCGAGAGAAAACACAATGAAAGAAAATATGGTCAATTGTCTCATAATCCATAATACACAAGGAACAACGATTGGGGGTGTGGAGAAACTGGAGCTTATCCCTAGTCAGCAATTTGTTTAAGAAAGCCAACCATAATATAATAGAACAGCGAGGACTATTCCCCTTATGCCAAACTAATGAATGCCAAGGCACTGTCTGACGGGTCGGTCTCAAGTGGTTATAGGCTGAAACATTTGTATACTGCTTGAAAGAGCTGGCTAGCCATTCTAGACTATCCTCATTGGAAGGATCTGGGTTATAAGGAATGGGAGATAGTGAACGAATAGGCTCCACATTAACATGATGCCACCTCCATTCATCGTGCTAAATAACATGACGTTGTTTTCTTTATCAATAAAATGATGTCTTTCCGAAAACACTAAATGCAGCTATACTCTCCTTATTTATACTCTCCTTATTTACTTGTTCACTGAAATTGTAGCATAATTATTTATAATCACAAAACAATAACTATAACTTTTTCTTGTTTACATTAATTATGCAAGAAAAGTGGAAAAAGAGACTCACCCATCACTTTTTTTTAGTTGGTTGTGGATGCACAAGTAGAATTTGAGAAAGAGATAAAGAGGTTTAATATTGTTTAAAAGGTGTTTTTCTACAAAGATTTTAAGGTCAAAGGCCATTCTTTTGATGGAGGCTTGCTCTGTAGTGTTGTTGCTTACTTATGCCTTTCTTAGAACTATTTTTGATACCCTTCATTTAAAATTTTAGAAATAATACCCTTTCTCCATCTATACAGTAGGTAGCTCTTCTTATACGCATTGTATTTCTTTTGCTATCGACCTTTCGAACTCTCTCTGGTTTGCTTGTAAACGACAGAGAACATGAGCATATCTCAATCATTTTTTAGGCCACCTATAACCCGATTGGACTTGGGCTCAAACCTCAAATCTTAGACCTATTTAAGTACCAAATTGGGCTAGGCCGGGCTAGACAAGCCTGGCTATTCTTAATTACTTATATAGTCATCCATGGGCATGTGAGATTATGACGTCATCTCACACAAGAGAAAATTCTCAACTTCTTGAACTTTTTATTAGCTTTGATCGTTGAACATATTTCATTTATATTAATATTTATTAGTTATTAGTAACATA
>JANKOD010000007.1:11000039-11031328 GCA_026284645.1 Erythroxylum acuminatum | reverse complement strand
TGAGAAGTGTCTCATTGTTTCCTTCTTTCTTCTAAGACAATACTCCTCCAAAGTGTTTCTTCTCCTTTCCCACCAAAAGATCTTGTTAACCAAGTTGTCCAAGAAGAACAAGTGGTAGATCAAGTTGGTTGAGAATACAACAATAAGGAGAGGATAGATTGACAAAGGAAAGGATTCAAAAGTAAAAGCTTTCGATACAAGAAGAAGGAGAGAATAGCGCAGCGAGGAATTAAAGCTGTAGCGAAGGAGTCGGTAATATCACTATCTTGTTCATGTTTATTATTATCCTTATACCATATCATGTATGGATTGACATGATGATTTGGATATATTGCTTCCGCTGCAAATATGATTTCTAAAAAGTTTTGAAATCTATCGGTTATCCAAATATAGCATGCTTTCTTTTTCCGATCCAACAAATAGTTAAACAGTATAGCCTGAAGAATGACTCGTACCATTAAAGAAACATTCTTATGCATGCTCTTTTATGGCAAAGTCCCTAAGTCATATTAAGGGAAGGCAGTGAAGAAAACTGTCAACATCATCAATCATGCTCCTTTAGTCCTTTAGATAGAGATATTCTAAGAGAAATATAGATGGGAAAGAACATCTTATATGGCCACTTCAAAGTGTTTAGTTGTCGAGCATGTTTTCACGTTTCAAAAGATGAATTATCAAAACTCAACTCCAAAATAAAGTAGTGTATCTACCTTAGCTCACCATGAGATGAAATTTGGTATCGATTGTGGGATCTAATAAACAAGATTGTTAGAAGTAAAGATGTTATGTTCTTCAAGGATTAGAAAATTGAAGATTTTGAGCAGCTAAAGAAACCTAAGCCCAATGCCAAAAATAATGATTCATCTCCTATAATACATGATGACCTTGGAAGACAAATTGGGGAGACAAACAGTAATGAAGCCAATGATTTGTTTTATTACAATGGGTCTTCAATTAAGGAGTCACAAATGGAGGACTCAATAAGAAAAAAATAATAAAGAGCATGTTGAATTGTTGAGCCAAAACTTGTGGAACAACTTCGTCTGTGGAGATCAACTCAAAAGAGATGACTTTTTACCATATATCTTTCAAATGAGTATGCAGTCACCATTAAAGGGCGCCTTTAAAGTTACGAAGAGGCAATGTTTGATGTTAGCAAAGATGAATGGTTGAAACCCGTGTAAGAAGACATATAATTTTTGTATGAGAACCATACTTACGATTTAGTGGAGCTACCCAAATAGAGACAACCTTTGCCAAATAAATAGGTCTACTAACTGAATATTAATGAGAACAACCCATAGTTGAGGTACAAGGCCAGGATCATTTTAAAAGAGTGTAACCATAAAAAGAATGTTGATTTTGAAGAAATCTTCTCTCTCGTGGTCAATATGTCGTCTATCTGAGTAGTTCTAGGTTTAGCCATTAGCCTAGTTTTAGAGATTGAACAGTTCAATATTACAACTTGAGAGTTTTACAATTTTGGTAAAGAACACTTAATATGTCAACTCAAAAATAGCCTTTATGGACTATAACAAGTACCAAGTCAATGGTATAAGAAGTTTGACTCTTTCATGGATCAACACCACTTCAAGAAGACTCACACTGACCATTTTTTCTTTATAAAGAGGTATGTTGGTGGTGATTTTATAATACTTCTACTTTATGTTGATAATATGCTAATTATTGGACACGATAAGAAGAAAATTATTACCCTTAAGAAGTCGTGAATAAATCCTTCTTCACAAAGGACTTAGGACCAACGAATCAAATCCTTGGAATGCAGGTCACTAGAGATTGCTCTAAAAAGTTGTTCTAAAAAGTTGTTGTGGCTATCTTATGAGTGATACATTAGGAAAGTACTTAAGAGATTCAACATGGACAAAGCTAAACCAGTCAGTGTTCCAATTGGTAGACATTTTAAAATGAGAAAGAAACAAAATCCAACAAGTGATAAAGAAAAAGAAGAGACGAAAAAAGTCCCATATTCATTTGCAGTTGACAGTCTCATATATGTTTTGGTATGCACTAGACCTGATATTGCTCATATAGTTAGCATTGTGAGTTGATTTTTGTCTACCCTTTATGAAAGAACATTAGGCTGCTATAAAATGGATACTTTGATACCTTTAGGGACCATCTAAGAGGTGCTTATACTTTAGCATGGAAAGCCTACATTAGAAGGGTATATAGACACTTGTATAGCTACGAATATTAATTTGAAAAAATCAACTTCATGATATTTGACTATCTTTATAAAAGGAATTGTGTCTTTGTAATCAAAGCTTCGAACAAGTGTGACACTTTCTACCACAAATATTGAATACATTGCAGTTACGAAAGCATGTAAGGAGATGTTATGGATGAAAAATTTTCTCTGTGAACTGGACCATGAACAAAAGAAATATGTGGTATAATATGGCAATTAAAGTACGATACACTTGGGCAAGAATTTAACTTTCCATTTTTGTTCGAAGCATATTGATGTCCGTTATCATTAAATACAACATTTAATGGAAGAGAAGCTTCTACAACTAAAAAAAGTTCATATTAATAGTAATTATTCAGATATAATGACCAAGGTGGTACTCACTAATAAATTTGATGATTATTTTCAAGGAGTTAGTGTGGTGGTGCCCCTAATTATGATAGGAAAGGAGAGATTTATTGGGGTCTCTTTATAATTGGTGTGACACTACAAATTTTAGTAAGCAGTATCTCTCACTAATTTCAAAAATTTCAACTACTTAATTATAGTAGTTGAGAGATGAATTTGGAAAATTATACCACCTAGCATTTTCATTTAACCTTCTATAAATAGAGGACCTCAACGAGGGATCTAGCATCCACAACGCAATCAAGATATCCTCTTTAAGAGAGAGCGAAAGAGCCATTTTATAGGGAAGAAACTTGGGGTAATTCCTAATTTTTGGAGTTAGAGTGATCCACCACAAATGCGTGAAGAAATTTTGAGTATTGAAATCCATTTAATAAGGTGAAAATTGTGCGTTATCTTCTAATCTTACTTGAAGAGATTTTGCTGTAATCTTAGTATATTGTCCTGGAAGTATTTTTTTTTTTTAAATCTACGGTATTATAGTTTTTTCCTTTGTAAATAATATACAAAAATAAGTAGATAAGCTTTATGCGTACGTATGCTTAGGATGAGGTGATAAGCGGAGGACCAATCACCGATCTCGGATCGTATTATATTAATACTGTCCTACTCCTATATCTATAATGCTTTGAGTTTCAGCATGTCTGGTGATTCGTTCTTTTCACGTTAGCCGGTACCAAACCTACCTCTTTTGTTCATGACAACTCACCTCTTAGCTTATGTTTCCTTACTCATAAGCATCCACGTTAAAACGTTTTTAAAAATACAAGTTGGTCTTAGTTTATTGTTTTGATCCCTAATCCCATGCTTCAAGGATAATGAATATATATATGTGAAGGACAAATCAGAATAGCTGTACTCGAAATGTCAACTTTGGCTTATCCGGTGTTTCAAACGAAACGAAACGACACAAGTTTCTTATGCCGTTTCAAAATTATTCTAAGTATTTTATTAAGATTTTTGTCAGTTGTTTACTACTAACGAAACGGTTGGAGCAGGCATGGGGTCTAACGCGTCTGTAAAAGACAAAGCTGAGTCTTAAAGGAAGAGAACATCCGCATGAATGTTTTATTAAGGTATAATGGTGGTCAATCATTCCTTACTATTATATAATTTGTTTTCGGATTCCACTTCCACCAACATCATCAACAGCTCAGCAGCCAGCAGCCAGCAGCCATTGGAGGAGGCGTTTAGAAAATAAAGAACCCATCTTCATCTTCAGAATTGTAAATTCAGAGGTCAAAAGGCCAACCACCCATGGCTTTTCTGTGTTGGATGACCTCAACTTCTCCAACCATTTTCTTCCATTTAAAAACATTCTCATACGTGAGACTTACAAGCAACCGGTCATCCCTTTCCTCAGCTGTGCCTGCGACGACACGCCAACTTTGACACATTGGAATCATTCCATAAAACTGAACGTTATGCAGAGGTTATTGTCAGCTTTCACGATACACTCATACATGTAGTTCGTCGTATCATATCAGTAAGTACTCCGACTAGTCGAGATCCAATTACTTAATAGATATGTTGGGAGTCTTACATTTGATTGTCCACAGACAGGAAACCGAACATAGTTTACCAATGCCGGGATGTTCCATTTTCATTACCAGAACCAATGAATCAATGAAAATTTCATGGTAATGTCAACCGCACAATTTTAACTTGTGAAACTAAAGCAAAGCACATTTGTGACACTTGTGCACCAATCAACAGGATAAACTTGACGAGTGTGACATTCGCTGGGACTCAAAAGATCCACTGATATTCCAAATTAAACCAAAAAGGTACAAATGGAAGGAAGAGGACTCAACCTTCCATGAAGCTAGAATTCTGGTAAATCGCATCTATATTTGGATCGACCCAGCGTACAACCGCAGTTTAGTTGACTGACATCACCCCAACAATGGCAGGGTAGCTTCTATACATGAGAACTCTATTATTAGCATATACTAGAGATGACAACGTCCCCCTGGCTGCTTCATTGGATCTTCTCAGGCATTCTTCTTCAAGTTTAAAAACCTCTACAGTCCTTTTGATTGCCTTAATAATGATTATGCATCTCCTGGTAAAGAACTGCGTTATGGTTTGTGTGTAAAATACAAGGGCAGAATACTTGGAAGAATGGCACAACCTCCTAGACTATCATGTACTACTCCATCCATATTCTGATGACCGCAAACACTCTTCTGGATTGGCATAGAAATAATCCTCCTCTTTTGGCCTGTCTGGAATGACCAACCTTTCAGTTGAGCTCCCCATTCGCTCTGCATGAGCTTGTTTTACAGAAATGGAGAATTCATCCCAGGTCAATGATCCGTTACTGTATCTGTCTATTAGCTCAACCAAAAGCCTTCTGTCGAGTAGAATTGTCTTCTTGAAGCCAAGGAATCTGATGCTCATTAAGACAACAGAAACAAGGTAAGTATTATCCCGATTGTCAGATATGCAAGGGAAAATCACTGTCAAATTCCTCATTACAAAGAAGAAAACAAGATGGCTAGCACATCGTGAGACACATTAATAATCTCCTCATCAATACATTTGTTCCAAAAACTATCTGAAAAGTGTTGAAATAGAAAAAGCTTTAGGTTAAATATATATTTCACAGCCAGAATAATGAACTCTGTCTGGAATTAGGGGCATACACAAGTTTTTGTCCTCTGACTGAGATAGAAAGTTAAAACTGGAAGGAAATGAATCGCAAAGATCATTTATCTGAAGTCAAAAGAAAAACACAGATCAGTTTGACTATAGCTGAAAAAATCACATGCAACAACATATTGACTTTTTGGTGGAAATGTACCTACGGTGCCCTTCAACAACTTTAGCCATGTTTCCATCATAGGTGGGAACAAATATATCACTTTCTAAAGAAACCAGATAATCTAGTGCTGCCATCTGGGAGGAATGGTTCTGGAAGAAACTAAGGTCTGACGGTTCCAATAGTGTTTCCTTCCTGACCTGTTTCACGACAATTCAAAAGCAACTAGTTAACAAAGGTGAGCATCGACAATTTGCACATGTTTAAACACTTAAATACAAGTCCAAGTTACTAACCAGTCTGGGAAAATCTGCAGCAAGGCTAGCCATTCTCCTTTCTCCGCCATATATCTCACCAGCGGCTATATAGATCTGCATAGTTGAGTCAATGTCCAAAGCCCTCAATGTAAGGGCTGTCTCTTCTGGTGTTAAAGGGCATAATCCATCCTTCCTTTTCAAGTCAGAATTTATTATTTTCTCCTTCCACCAGGGATAAGCATATCTGTTGAAATAAGTACATTACCAATTCAACATAACATTGAGATAATACTTCATGCAATTGGTATTGATAGTGAAGAAAGAAATACACAAAGCTCACCTCATTCTTGTCAATTCTTCTACTTCATCCTTGTTGCAACCTTGAGTACATCCCGAAAATGCCAACATGTCCATTTCATATCTAAGGTGAAGCACCAGGAAAGGACCATTTTGCCTTAAAAGTCTAATTACTCTCTTACCCAATTCCTCAATCTGAGAAGTGAATCTCAGAGCACTAAAGTTTACACGACAACGCAGCTTCTGAATCTCCAGTGGTTGATGATTATTGGCTAATCGAGCATCAGTTCTATTTAGATGCACAACTTTGTACTTCCGTATCAAAGGAAGAATCTGTGCGCATAATGAAAAGGGACCCAAAAGAAAAAATCTAAATGAGACAAATAAATATGTAAGAGATTATAACAACCCTACATATGCCAAAAGGCTAATGTGGCTGAAGTGGCAACCACAGGTTATAGGTTTAATTAAGGTTGAGAAAGTAGATGCAAAATGGTAGCAGTGATGGTCGGCATTTGTGGAATAGAAAGAAGTACTTTTCATAAAAGAACCAACCAGATTATGATAGTACGAAATATCTGACCAACTAACTGGTGCCATGGTATAAGTCATCCCTAGTTCCACCCTTCTCTTCAGTCTAGGAGGCAATTCTTTCAATATTCGGACCTCGTCTCTCAATGACGAGATAAAATGATCCACATCAAATATGTCTTGGAATTCACTGCAATGAGGTAAAAACAAAAGGGCGAGTTATGAGACAAAGGTAAGAAAATTACAAAAATTCAAAATCAGAGATAATATTTCAATTTAAACAGACATGTTATCGAAATTGACCTCTTATGAAACCTTTTAGCAAGATAGGAATCGTGAAATTTTCAGTTTTGGAACGTTGGTAGATAATGAAATATTCTCTAGCTGCAAAAATTCATGAAAAGATAAGTTTGACGCACCTTGGATCAGCCCAAAATGAGGTTTTATCCAGTTCTGGGACTATAAGAGTGACGTTTAGATGTCTGGCAATGGCTACCATATCGCAAATCTGTAAAGAAGTACATGATTAAACTAAACGATCATTAGATAAGAAACATACGAAGATTGAATAGTATCAAACGGTCCAACCATCCATTAAGAAGAAGTGGAACCCATGGCAAATTAAGCTTAGCAAATGACTCACCGCTGCCCTCATTTGATTGAGACCTCCATTGCATGAAACCATCAGATATCCATTGTTCTTATACACCCCTAGAAAAAACAAGCCAACAATCCGATTCATCACCAGAAACAAAGACAGAAAATAACCAAGTAATTCAATGCAAAAAAAAAAAAAAGAAAAGAAGAGGAAGCCAACGAGTTTGAAACACGCTGATTAAATGCAATATGTATTAGTTAAACTCAAGAGACATTTTGCAATACCGTCGCTTTGTTAAAATGAACACTTGTCACAATGAAAAAGTTTATCCAGCTTCAAAAGCAATCTACCCATAAACACCAATTTGCGGCATCACGCCCCACGTAATAAAAAAAACAAAAATAAATTTTTTATTCTTGATCTGAACACGAATGACCACTCACTCTTTGGTGTCAAAACGACGGCGGGCACGGCGGGGACTTTCTCTTGCAAGGCGGAGATGGCGGATACTTCATGAGAAAAACAAGAAGGCCAACCCTTCAAAACCCTCGGGCCCCACATCTCACCGATCGTCGTCAACTGAACGATGCAAGTCCACAATAGCACCGACGTGGTGGCTCGTATCATCCAAAGCTTCATTTTGGATCGTGATATAGTCTTCACCTTCTCCACACCTTTCACCAACCCCATCTATTCTCGTTATCTCTTTCACCCCTCTCTAACCTGCACATTTGCATAATACACACATGCACATTACCAGCTGTTTTCCCGATTTCTCTGAATCAATGCAGGCTTAAATAAAAGCCCAAGCTTCAACCAACTACGCCTGGCACCAAACTATAACCCAAAAAAGATCGAAACTTCCCTTCCTTGCCCTGTTTCCCCTATTCAGAATCTTCAAGATCCCAGCACTAAAAAAATTCCCAAATATAGAACCCCCCCAAAAATGGCACCGAGAATAACCCAATTTTAATTCAGATCGGGAGAACAAAATTAACAAAACAATCCCCAAAAGTTGAAAATGTTCACTTCATACGCAATTCAGGAAAACCCTACTTCACTCTCTCATTACCCAAAATATCATCCACCTCAATTCCCCACGATCTCTTAAAAAAAATCCCGGCGAGAGAATCGAATCGAATCACAACTGGCCGGCGGCTACCAAACCATGTGATAAAAAATAGAGAAGAAGAGGAGAAAGAAAGAAAGAAAGAGAGAGAAGTTTGGGAATTTATTACAAAAACACCAACAATGGTCGCGACGTGGTCGTTATAAGAGGAAAAGAAAAAAAGAAGAAGCTAATGAATGGGTGTGAATTGTGAAACCAGACACCGTCTGTCATCACTCCCCTCGCGTTCGGATGTTTTTGAGATTTACGAAGTATTTTTTTATAAAAAAAAACAAATATTCTCACATCAACCCTGGGTGAATTTTGCCCAACTCATGAGTGCCAGCAGACAGCCGGGGGACCACTGGAGTAAATCTTTCAAGCCGTAGATTGCAGACACGTCGATGTTCATACAGCGCGTTACTCTACGATTGGCTGTTGAGCATTAACTCCGCGCCGACAATATATCGCGATAGTTTCGCCGGAAATTGAACCATAAAGTAAGGGTTAGTCAAATTAAGTTGGTAATGGTGCCATTATAGCGTCAAACTTTGGAATTTAACGATAGGAGTCATTTTAGGTCAAATCTCAATCTCCTAAATTTGTTATTTTGTAAACGTTATAATAATCTAAAAAGCGAAAATCAAAGGGATAAAGTGGAAAACAATTTTAGCATCTCGCTTTCTATTTTTAGTAAAAATATAATTTACGAAAGTAATATTCCGTTCACATTGAAAACGAACATGGCACTGTTAATACCAATGTATAAAATAATAAATATTATTAAATGGCCTAAATTTTGTGGTTTAATTATTAAATCTTATGAGCCACTTAAAAAGAAATAATTATTAAATAAAATAATTATTATTGTAGGACTCCTTTCTCTCTCTCTCCATATCTAAGTTTATTTTCATGAAACCAAAAAAAAGTTAAAAAATAATTCTTCCATCTTTATCATATTATAAATATCCTGAATTGTTAGTTGAGGATTATTGTTATGGTTGTATTTAAGTCATGTTTTAAATGATCCTAAATGAGATTTTCTATGAGAAGGTGATGGTTTGAAAATTGATGCACACCATCTTTATATAATAAATAATTAAGCATGAAGATCAATTTATTAAATAAAAGCATGATTATTTTTTAATTTGTATTAATTAAGAAAAAACGTCTAAAAGAATATTAATATAATAGTAGTATATATTCTTTAGGCCGTTAATTATATTATTTTATCTGTTGCATAAATAAATTACATTATCTTATTATGTAATTATTTTATATTAATAATCAACTAGAGAGATATTCTATTTAATGATAATTTAATTTATTTACTTTGACATTTATGTAATGAATAATTTGTTAGTAACTAAGGAAATCTAATTATAAAGTTTTTATAAATATCAAATTAAATAATAATCATTATTATTATTTATCTATCGTGATTAATTGGTATACTTTGTTAGATATGATTTGTATATCCAAAGAGAACAAACATATAATTATAGTATGTGTAATTATCAATAATGTAAACATAATACTAATCATTAGTTTATTTTATTTTGTATGTTGTTGTTTAACCAAAAGAGAATTGCAGTATACACATTGTTAATATGATAGTTGATTCTATTTATGCGTTTAAATTATGACTCAAAGAATTAATGCATATGCATTAATATATTTTAAAACATCTAATTATGTTGCTATTCACTAGAAAGTTTAATCTATTATGAAGTTTAATGGGCTTAATTTTACTAAAAGGTGTGAATAAGTTTAGTACAACCTAAGAATCCTAGGTATTGACTTAGCACTTCAAACCAAGATGTTCTTGCTCTTACTAATACTAATAATGCTAAAGAAAAATCTTTCTGTGAACTATGGGAATAATAAAATATAATAAGGCTAATGTTTATGCGAATGACTATAACTAGCAACATTAAGGCTATAATTCCTATAACTAAAAATGCCAAGGAATATCTTAAGTTTGTTGAAGATATTTCTTAGTCTAACTTTGCTAATAAGTCACTTGTTGGGCATGCTAGCTACTATAGGGTTTAATGGTTCTCATACTATGCATTAGCATATCACTAAAATGACTAATACAACAACAAGATTAACATCTATAGGAATGGAAGTGAGTGAAGGTTTCCTTTTGCACTTTATTATTAACTCCTTGCCTTCTGAATATGTCTATTATAAATGAGTTATAATACTATAAAGAACAAATAGATTATGAATGAATTGCAAAGTATGCTTATTCAAGAAGAAGTCAAGGAGTTCATTCGATTAATTTTATGGGTCATCTAGGATTTAGAAAGAAGTTAAAAATTGATAAAGGGAAGGGAAAGCATACTGTAAAAGGTTAATATATCATTAGTTGCAATTAGTAAAAAGGAAAGAAAGTTGAAAGAAAGGTAGGCCTAGTGCTTTAGTATGTTTCAAATTAAATTTAGTGAAAATTCCTTATATTACTTGGTGGATTGATTCTGGATGTACTACTCATATTACTAATTCGATGTAAGGATTACTTATAATCCAAACTATAAAGCCAAATGAAAAGTTTGTCTCTATAGGAAACCGAGTCAAAGCTCCAGTTAAAAATGTTGGAACTTATCGTTTGATTTTAGACATTAGACATCATTTAGACCTTTTCCAAACTCTTTATGTTCCTACAATTTCTCAAAACCTAATTTCGTTGTCAAAACTTGATATTGTTGGATATTCTTTTAAACTTGATAATGGATGTTTCAGTTTGTTCAAATATATTTGTCGTAATGGTTATGGTGTCATTTAAAATGGATGATATAAATTAAAACTTGATAATCTTTTTTTTTTTTGAAACTCTGTTGACCTTGTATTATAATGTTAGTACTAAACAAGGTTTTATAAGTCAAACTTCAACTTACTTGTGGCATAAATATTTGAATCATATATCTAAAGAAGGAATGGTCATATTAGTAAAGAATGAAATACTTCTAGTTTTAGATTTACTGATATGGGCATTTATATGGTTGCATTAAATGAAAAAATATATAATGCACAATTAAGAAAGAAGTTACAAGAAAAACATAACTCCTTAAAATTATACACGTTGATATGTATAGGCCTTTCAATGTTCTTTTTTGTTTAGTGAAGAAATTTTTTTCATAACTTTTATTGATGAATTTTCACATTTTGACTTATTTATTTGCTGCATAAAAATTGCAATCAATAGATACCTTAAAGGTGTTCCTTAATGAGGTAGTAAGATAGTTAGATAAAAAGGTGAAAATTATCAAATCTAATAGGGGTTGTGAATATTATGGGAGATATAATGTCCTAGTCCAATTGCTAAATTTATTGAAAAGCAAGGAATATGTGCTTAAAACACAATGTCAGGTACACCACAATAAAATAATGTAGCTAAATGACTTAATTATACTTTAATGGGCATAGTTAAGAGTATGATGAATAATTGTTCTTTACCCTTATCACTGTGGATGTATGCTTTGAAAACTAACAATTATTTATTAAACAAAGTTTTTAGTAAAGCAGTATCTAAGACACCTTTTAAACTTTACACATGAAGGAAATCTAGTTAAAGCACCTACATGTTTAAGGTTGCCCGACAGAAGTAACAATCTAATTTAAGAACAACCACTGAATTCTTCATTTATTATCCAAAAAAGTATAAAAGATATAGATTTTGTCATCCTAATCATAGTATGAAGTATGAGATATTGTTAAATCCCCAAAGAGTTGTAAGATAGTCGAGTTTAAATATGTCTTTAAGATCAAACGTGACTTTAATGTTAATATCAAACAATATAAAGCTAAAATTGTCGCAATAATTACAGTCAAAAGGTTAGTATTGATTATAATGAGACATTTTTCTTGTTTTGAGAAAGGATTTATTCAAAATTGTTGTGGAATGGTATCTCATTGTGATTTAGAACTCCATTAAATGGATGTGAAAACCACCTTTCTAAATGGGACTTTAGAGGAAGGAATACATATGGATTAATATGAGGGCACAATGAAGGAAAGAAAATATATGGTGTGTAAATTTAAGAAATCAACATATGGATTTAAGCAAGCCTCTTGATAATGGTATCTCAATTTTAATGATATCATTATTTCTTTTGGACATAAAGAAAACATCATTGATCGATGTATATATCTAAAAGGTTAGTGGGAACAAATTTATGTTTATATTCCTATATGTTGATGACATCTTATTTACTATTAATGATCTTAGTTTATTACACGATCCCAATAAGTTCCTCTCTAAAAATTTTGACATGAAATATATTGGTGAGGCATTTTATGTGATACGAATTAAAATATTCTGTGATAAATCACAAGGAATGTTAGGATTGTCTTAAAAAACACATATTAACAAAATTTAAGAGAGATACAAAATCAAAAAGTGCTCTACAAGTGTTGTTCCAATTCAAAAAGGATATAAATTTAGTTTTAAGCAATGTCCAAAAAATGAATTTGAACGTAATAAAGTGGAAAAATTCGTTATAAATCTATTATTGAGAGTTTAATGTATGCCCGTACCTTCAACAGACCAGACATTAGTTTTGCTATTAGAATGCTAAGTAGATGTCAAAAGTAACACTCTAATAGTAAAAAGTTGCAAAGAAAGTATTCAAACATTTTTAAGGAATAAAAGATTGTATGATCACTTATAGGAGATTTGATCATCTAGAGATAGCTGGATACTCAGACTTAGACTATATTGGATGTATTGATGCAAGAAGATCCACATTTGATTATTTGTTTCTTTTAGCTAGAGAAGCAATTTCATAAAAGAGTGTGAAATATTCTGTCATTACTGCATACACTATAAAAGCTGAGTTTTTGACATACTTTAAGGCCATTATTTATGGTTTATGGTTGTGCAACTTTATTTGAGGACTTGGGATTATCGACAATATTGCCAAATAAATGAAAATTTATTGTAATAATTCCAAAATAATGTTCTTTTAAAAAAATGACAAGTATTCAAAGGATGATAAACATATGAAAATAAAAAACTTTGTTGTTAAAGAAGAATCTCAAAAACAAAGAGTGTCAATCAAACATATTAGTACAAAAGGATTATCACCAAAGATGTTTAATGAACATGTCAAAAGAATGGGCATTACTTGGTTCCATGATTGAACAAAATATTATTACTTATGTATTTTATACATTTGACACTCTGAATTGATTTATGTATTGTTTCTAATATTTAAGTATTTTGTTGTTGTTGTTAGTGTATATACATGAATGATTATGTGAATTTTATTACAAAAAAGATTATTTGAATTTTAATAGGATTTGTCTTTTAGAAAAACATTATTATTGAACCATTCCGATATATATCATTATAGATCATATTAAGTTTTAAACTAGTTTTGTGATATATAGAAGGGAGTACAACAACAACAACACTAACAATAACATCCTAGTAAATGTCTTGCTGAACGTAGGGTCTAAAGATGTTCAAAAGTGTGCAGTCTTATTCCTAACTAGTAGAGATGTTGCTTCCGATAGACTAATAAATGATGCATATTAAAATAATAAAGCAATAACAATAAATAATAAAATTAAAATTAAAATAGACATAAAAGATGATGATGATGACGATGACGATGACGATGATAATAATAATAATATATGTACAAATAGAAATATAAAATAAGTAATACAATAAATAATACAATAATATGGAACAAGTAACGAATAAAAATAAAAGATAAAATAAATAAATAAATAAATACACACACAAGAAATTAGACAAGTAAATAAAATAAATAAATAAATAAATAAATACACAAACAAGAAATTAGACAAGTAAATAAATAAAACAAGCAACCTATTATAAGATATTGTTTAGACTAAGTAAGGAAATGTTTAAGCTAAATAATTAAGAGGGAAGTACTAAATATTAAAATTTTAGGCTAAATACAAGAGACAAGAATTGAAAGAAAAAGTTTAAAAGACCTATGAAAAAAAGAAGGACCTCTCGATGTGAAATCCTTTATCTGTATTCTACTATGTCGAAGTTTTCTATTTAAGGCTATATCTTCCATAAGTTCTAGCATAATTAACTCATTCTTGATACATAGAAGGGAGTATCTCATATTAAAAGACATATAAATGTTATGATTATCTCTATTTTTTCCTTGATTATGATTATATTATGACAAAAAGAAGAATTCACTTTTATTATATGCTTATTATGTTATATTACTAAACCATGATTATGTTATATGGCCTAGTGAGAGACTATTAGATAATGTCATTAAATAGCCCATATTTTGTGGTTTAATTATATAAGTATTTAATCCAATTAGTCATTGTAAAAGAGATAATCGATAAATAAAATAATTATTATTTAATTTTTACATTGATGGAGCATGAAATAAGAGAAAAATAGTTTTTAAAAAGGTGTCTTCTAAGTTTTAATGAGTTAGTTCTCTCCCTCCCTATTTAAGTTCAATTTTATTTCACTAAAAGCTCTTCAAAAGAAAAAAAAAGGTTAAGAGAGAGATAATCGAAATAATGTTTTGTCATAATTATCTTGACTAAAATTCAAAAAGATCCTTTTACTTCATCATAAATAATGGAACTTGTTTATTTTGTAAGAATTATTAGATTCTAAAAATCTAGGAATTATAAATTATAAATTTACAATATTATATACAATAACTACCAAAAAATGAAAATATTTACAGATACCTTCCACCATTTCAACCTCTTAATGGATGGAACCCCAAAATTGTTCTAAAATATCAATATTTTGCAAATACAGAAGGCAAAAGGGTCATTTTTGACCTTAAGTTTCTTGCCAATCGACAAGTTTAACCCTAACATTTCAGAGAGAACAATTATAACCCTAACGTTTAGAAAGTATTAATATTGAACTTTGCCATAACGAAAAATTTAACTTCATCTGTTAAATGCGAGGCTAGCGCTGACTTGGCAATTTTTTTAATATAATGTCTGTTAAGTGCGAGGTTAGTGCTGGCTTGGCAATTTTTTAATAATAATAATAATGATGATGATGATGATGATGATGATGATGATGATGAGAACAACAGCAACAATAACAACAACAACAACAACAACAATAACAAAAACAACAACAACAACAACAACAACAACAACAATAACAAAAACAACAAGAACAACAACAATAACAACTTACACGTAGCCATAAAATTATATATATTTTAATTATAAAGATAAATATGGTATTTATAAATATTAAAAAACTAAAAATCACTAAAAATTCACATGTATGAATAATAATTAAATGTTTAATTTCAATACAAATGTACATATGGGAAGTTTAAAAGTTTGTATTATAAAGTTAAAAGAATTACTTAAAAAATGAAATACACTCCTCCTAATAGAGAACTATACTTTTTATAAAGTCGTAATAGAGAACTACAGTTTTTATAAAGCCGTTATAAATTTATTTTATTTGCGGGTCCCACATTGCAATTCAGTTATAAAATTATTATAACATGCAAATAAAATAAAATAAAATAATTAATTTAAAAAGTGTCAAGTCAGTGATGTCATCAAGCTGTTAGTAATTCCATTATAATGGGGTCAGATTTTAACATTTTCTAAAAATTAGGGTCTTAAGTGTTCTCTTTAAAATGTTATAGTTAAATTTGTGAAATGATGTAAAACTTAGGGTCAAAATAAACCCTTTTGTCAATTTTTTTAAAAACGTGGGTTTCCAGCTTGCAACGTCAGTAATGACGTGGTACTTGGGGCCCACTAACAATAAAATATTAAAAATTATCAGGTCAATACTGATCTAGCACTTAATAGACGGGGTTAAATTTTCTGTTATAGTGCTGTTTAATTTTAACATTTTCTAAATGTTAGGGTTAAATTTGTCGATCGGAGAAAAACTTAGGGTCAAAAGTGACCCTTTTGTCGATACATAATTATCTAAAGTCAAATTATTAGGTAGGAAGAAAACATAAATCCATTTATAAAAATGTTTCATAAAATATTATGAATTTTAATTGTAGATTTACGTGTGGTTGAAATGTTAACAAGTTATGGGATTGATTTCTAAAATTTCAATTTCATGGAGTTATGTAAATTATGTTGATAAGTCTGTGCAGGATCTGATCCCATGCACAATAGAATAAAAATTAAACTTTTTTTGTATGATTTTCTAAAAGTCAAGTTCACTTAAATTTTATAAAATGATTAATACGTAAATTATAATAAAATATGAATCTTATTTCCTATCTTATTATGAAGTTTGGTCCTTTTCTTATTGTTTTTTATGATCCATTTCTGAAATCAGCTTATCTTAACTACCGTAGCTGTATAAATGTTTGACCTCTAATAGTATCTGCAAAACATGTTGAGAGAACTCTACAAATGTTGTGAAGAGGGTTAGGTAAGGAGTACTAGTTCCCTTAAAGCATAAGTTTATTTATAATAGGTTTTGGACATTATAGTAATTTAATTGAAATTAATCTCAATTAAACTTTAATTCTAATTAAATACTAATTACACTCAAAATAAGATTTAATATTTCATTTTGATTTTTATTTATTAAATATTTCATATTTAATCATAAAATTTCTCAAATTTTGTAGTCAAGTCCAACTTGATTAAAATATGTTTTCTCTCTTCAATACATTTTTTATATGACCTATTAGGTTCTCAAGTATGTTAACAATGGATATGAATTATGTTAACAATGGATATGAATTATAACTCTAAATCATATTTAGAATTAGATAAATTAAGTTCTTTTAATTTATCTTTAGTTTTTTAATCAAACAGTTTATGTCTATATATCAAGATACATAATGACAACCTAAATATTTAGGAATATCAAGATTGACTATCCAGCAAATTATTGCAATTCGTTCCAAATTATACTGTTTATAGTTGATATTACATTAGTTGTTATATGTTCTTGACCAAACTATTCTAAATAAAGTATAAAACGATATTTAGTTTACAGGAAGACGTTAATTAAAAAAATGTTAATTTAATATTCTATATAAGATTAAATTCAAGTTTTGTAATAAATTATTCCAAGAACTAATTTATATATTAAAAATTTATAATAGAATTCATTTGACATGTAAATGTGTTTTAAAACATTACAAAAATTAATTGAACAGTATTTCTTAGCTTTAAAATCATGTGAAATTAAGTAATTAGTAAAAATAATGTGAAGATATGCCACTCTATTTTTATATGAAATAATTCCTATGAAAACATGATAATATCTTTTTTCTTCTCAAAAATTAATACGACTTGCTTTGGATCTTATATCGTGTAAATGATTGCATTGCATGGAGAACCTTTTTGCATCATCTGATCCTCGCAGTGAAAATGTTCTTCATTGGCATTTATCGGGATTATTACTATAAACTTGCACCACAGAAATATCACAGATTAGGAAATAAAACTAATTTCTTGTTTGAGTATCACAAGGTGGAAACGACACAACAGTCCCCTTCTTCACTCTTCTTTCCGAAAAAGCCTACACGCTACCGTACCAAATTTTGCTCACCAAATTCCAATTCACTGTACTTTTTTCAATATAACATTCCAAATTTTCCTTTTCAAAAGTGGGATGGCAGTCTTTTTCTCTGGTCTTGTACTTGCTGCGTTAGTCTGTCGGTAGCTCCGTTTAACTCAACGGTCGACTAATACGAAGCGTCCGATCTCCACTGGTGGCCAGGTGTCATAATCTTGACGCTTTCAAACAGGTAGGTCCCACCATTTAACTTTGATTGAGACTAGAATCACTCACTTGATCCATTCATTCACGGACGGGTGCGAAGCCATACCCAACCGGATGTAATATCTCTACAAGGAGACAGATGTACCCTAACAATATCATCGTTGGCCTGTCCTTTATTGAATAATTAACAATTACTTGTGGTAATTAATTGGTTATTGAATTAAAGTAACTGAGTTCTATATTTATGTGATTCTTATTTTAAGGAAAAAGTAGGGACATCTTCGCTTTGTATTGTTAAGCATTTAATGCCACCAATGATAGATTTGTTCTTAGATACATCAGTAGACATGTTATAACTTTTTTATTTTGGTCTTAGATCAGGGTATTCACCGGCGGATTTAGTGACTAATCCCCTCGCTAGCTTGTAGGCACCTCACAAGGTGGGATAACTGGCCCAAGGATTTAAGGCTGCTCCATACCCAAAGACAAGGATCGAACCCCTGACCTTTGGTTAAGGATGGATGAGTCCTGCCACTCAACCACACCCTTTGAGTTAGACATGTTATAACTTTTGGCCGTCGGGTAGCTTACCTATTTATCATTTTTATAGCTTACAGTGTGATGCCTTCAAACGTTTTCTCAAAGCTATTTTGATGGAAAAAGACACACAAGACTCGGTACATGAGATATATTATAGTTTATTGCAATTTGGAATATACTAAGAACAGGGCAAAGTTTTAAAACACTAGTTAGTAGTCCTCGCAATTAATAGCGGGGGGATGAACACATTTGCATTCTATGTTGTCATATGTACCCAGAAAATGCATTAACTTTCCAATATAGGAGACGGCATTCATAGGAAAATGAAGAGCCATACATCGACTGCTAACCAACCTGCCTTCCCTTAAACAACCAAAGCTTTTCTTCTCCTTTTCTCCACCTACATATCTTAAGAGACAAGTGGTGCAAATCAGTGAAGTAGTCTCAGTTGTTGGAACGTTATAATATTCCTATGACTGTGAGAAGTTATCACCCACAAGGAAAGATAACAGTGATCACCAGAAAACTCATTCATTATTTTGAATTCTGTAGTGTTGGTATTTGGCCAGTTGATCCCTTTAGAATCCTTATCCTGTTCTAGAAATGGAGAATCTTTCTCCGTTAATGGAAACAATTTACTCTGTCTTAGCTGATTTTATAATATAATTGATTTGACGGTAAAGAATGAATGCATAGTACTACTCAACTAATTAAGGGATGCCAAAAACATCTGTAGGAAATCACAGACACTAGATGTGAATAATATCACTTATTTGGATATTATAAATAATTTGAATCACAGACACTTTCCAATGCCAAGATTTTTGAAAACAAAAAATAGAAATTATCCATTCAAACTTTCAAAGTTTATCGTTTACATTGGAATGAAAATATAACTTCTTTTTAAATAGTTATTTACAGATAACATTAAACTCATTCAAAGGTGTTTTAGTGACTATCATCTTCCACACACACATGAATGAGTTTAATCAATTGAAAATTTGAAGTTCTCATACTTATCTACTAACATATGCGACCATCGAGAGCTCATTGTCACATATTTATTGGTAGTATGTAACATCTGGATTAATGAATTGATCTTAGGACCAACATGTCCTTGAGTAGATATCATATAATATACCCTAAGTCATATCTTGCATTAATCTCTTTTGATCTCATTTGTTTCATCACATTACAATTGTTTTCAATTACCCAACTAAAACATGGACACCACCTTTGAATACGTTTTGTGTGAGTCTTTAAATGTAATGACCTTCCTCTATTATGAATTTCGTCATATCAAATTTAATTTATTTTCTTAGAATTGTTTTATAATCATAAATGATCTGCTAGTAATATTTTAAAGTAGCGAATCTTAAATGTAACTCTCAAAAATTAAACAAGAGTAACTTCAAAGATCTCACACAATGTAAGAAAAGATCTTATATCTTATTATGCGAGTCTTTAAATGCAATGGCCTTCTTCTATGTTGAATGTCTTCAAATCAATTTTAATTTGTTTTCCTGGAATTGTTTTATAAGATCACATCATATATGATCTACTAGTAACATTCTAAAGTAGCAAACCTTAAATTTAATTCTCAAAAATCAAACAAGAGTAACCTCAAAGGTCTCACACAATGTAAGCAAAGATCTTATATCCTACATTAATCCCTTCATGGTTGTATTTTCACACATGGTATGAGTTATGTGTTATGGTATTGACTCATATTATCTTTATATGAATGCCTTTCATTCAAAATACTGCACATATGTTAATTCAAATATACTGATTGTTTAACTTGAGTTCATTTATTATCTAGAATAACATGTTTCAAAACTGGCATATTGCAAGTTATGACAGATAGTGTTAAATATTTGAATCACATAATGGACATATAGTGTTAAATATTTGAATCACTTAATGGGCTAGAAAAAGAAACTTTGGCTTTTTTTTTCTAATCTACGCCCTCTTTTATCCAAAACAACCTAAACTGACCATTAAATCGCCCCTCTTTTTTCTTGTTTGAGCAACCTGAACCAGCCAAACCTTCTCCTCTAAGGCATCATACCTGATAGTTTAATATTAATGGAAAACCTTGGTTTTTTGCCTCAGCTTCCTTGACTCACTTCCCCCTCTTCTCTGACCAACATCAACCCTATAGATCTAAAAACTTAAACCCTAACTTTCCACCACAATATGGCTCCAAGGATCCATCTACTACTAATATTACTGAAAACCCTATAGATCCACCTCCCAAAACTTTAAGCCTTGAATTTCCACCACTACTTAGCTCCAAAGATCACCTACTACTAACATTACCTTGGAAAAAAAAGGCATGGAACAAAGTTGTTGGAGATCTTAACTCCTTTAGCACCCTGCACTTAATTCCTCCATCTTTAGAAGACAACCTAATGGCTCCTCCAATTGAGATATTAAACAAGGGTGTGAAGAAATAGAGCATAGTACTAGTTAGAGGTTTCCTTGATAGAAGACTAGCCTTCTTAGTGGTAAACCAGTAGGCAAACTCCAACTGGAGGAAGTTAGGTGTGGAGAACTATTTGATAACCGAAGATGACCTCTTTATCTTCGTATTTTCCATTAAAAAAATAGGCAATGCAAGTACTGAAGACAAGCCCTTGGTATATTCATGGTAAATCACTTATATTGAGAAAATGGAAGCTGGGGTTCACTTTAAATAGAATTGAGCTTCAGACCATTCCAATATGGGTAGACCTTCATCATGTTCCCCTTGAATACTAGTCTTTAGAAGGCATGCATTACTTGGCTAATGAGCTAGGAAGGCCCATCACCATTGATGATAATATAACTAACCTTAAGAGGATTGACTTTGCAAGAATATGCATGGAGATAATGATAGAAAAAGAGCTCTTGAATGTTATACAAATAATGAAACTAAATGATGCATTTGAGCTGATAAAGTATTCAATAAAGTTTACTTACTCATAGAGATCTTTAAAGAAAGGAATGAACAAGGTTTGGAAGCCTAAATTACCTACTGCTATAATTGGAACCAAAGAGCAGGGTAAGCAAGTTATGAGTGATCAATCCTTAATGAATGCCCCATTATAAGTCGATGTAACAAAGGTGGAAGGAAATACTCGAAGCTAGTGGAAGAGAACAAGTTGAATAATGAAATAGTTATCCCTAAAGGGCACTACTCCCCTTTAGAATCTAACATCCCAGATGATGGAGGACAGAAATTACCATATACAACTCCTAAGGATAAGGTAAAATCAATTGCAACTCAAGAAAATCATGTACATGCTCTGTCTGGAATTAATCCTAACTCTAGATAGAAGGAAGCTATAAATATGGATCCTAGTACTAGTAATCCTAGAAATAGAAAGAAAAAACCTAAAACTAAGAGATGACTATGAATTTTCCAATATGTAATGTAAAAGGGATAAATTTCCCTAATAGATAGATGGCTCTTAAGGATGTGCTATCCTTCAAGAAGCCAATTTTTATTGGTCTCATTGAGACCAAAATAAAGGAAGAAACATTCAGAAATGGTCTTTAGTTTTACCAAAAGATTGGACAGTTTTGAGCAGTCAATCCTCTCACCTAAATGAACGAGTGATTATAGCTTTTGATTCTGCACAATTAAAGCTTGTTAATGTCAGTTATTCTGATCAATACATACATTGTGAGATGTTGATGACTTAAACAGGGAGGAGGTTAGCTATTACTGTGGTATATGTAGGGAACTGGAAATATCAACATATTAAATTATGGAATGAGCTCTGTATACTAGCTCCTAGCTCACATATTCCATGGCTATTAATAGGAGACTACAACTATGCAATGCATCAATTTGAAACAGAAAGTAACATACCTCTCTTCATAGATAGATACCATGAATTAGTTGTTCTAACTTTAAGGCTAGGACTAGCTAATCTCAAGTTCATTGGGTCTCTCCTCACTTGGAGTAACAAGCAATCTAGGGATAGATATACAAAAAGGAAACTAGATAGATGCCTTGTGAATGATCTTTGGCTTAATGAATTCCAACATAGCTATGCTCATTTTCGTAACACACTGATATTATATCACTCTATGATTGAGGTAGGGATTGGTCATTTATCTCATTAGAGGAAAGCTCCCTTTTGATTCTTTAACTCTTTTTAAAGTATCCTATGTTGAATCTAACCATTAACAAAGTATTAAACTCAATTGACGGTGACATAAATGCTCAAAGTTTGGCAAAGTACTTAACTCTCCTCAAAGAGGAATGTAAGCTATTACTGAGGAATAATAGGGATCCTATACTAATAGATAAGAAGGAAACATTAATATCCCTTAACTTTATATAAGAAGCCTTTAAAGATCACCCAAATGACCCCATACTCAAATAGAAGGAGACTGATGAATTGAAACAATACTACAAATCCCTGGAAGCTTACTACTCTCAATTTAGGCAAAAGGCTAGAGTCATGTGGCTAAGAGAGGGTGAAAGCAATTTAAAATGTTTTATAGGATTATTCAGGGAAGAATGGACAAAGCCAAAATTCCCTCACTTATTGACTCTGATGGGACTGTCAACCAAAAGAAACTCAAAGAGATGGTAAGTAACTACTACTCTCAATTATTGGGAAGCAGCAATGCAATTAAGGAATTGCCTTCAGAGGTGTTCAATTCCTTAAACGGGTCCATTTTTGAACACGAAGTTGATGCTCTTAATAAAATGGTCACATAAGAGGAAATTAAATCCACCTTTTTTTATTAATAATGATAAGGTACCTGGCCTAGATGGATTTAATGTTGGATTCTTTCACGCTAATTAGGATCTCAGAGGTTGTTTAATTGTGCATACTGTCCTTGACTTCTTTAAGGAAAGTTACATACCAATAATCTTAAATAAAACTTTTGTATTCCTGGTATCTAAGGTTCCTAATCCTGAGAATTTGTGAGATTACAAACCTATTTCATGTTGTGATATTATGTACAAGGTGATCTCTAAGATCCTACCAAATAGATTCAGTGAGACCCTCCTAAGCTTTTATTAATCCAAATAAGGGAGTTTATGCTAAAGAAAGGAACATTGGAGACAATATTTGCTTGGCTCAGGAACTTTTCAGGGGTTATAACTCAAATACAGCCATTAAAAGATGTGTCTTTAAAATTAACTTCACAAAAGCTTTTGATTCTTTTAGCTAGCAATTTGTTCTTAACTCTTTAACATTTCGTAGTTTTCTTACAAGATTTGTGCTTTGGGTTAAAGCTTATATCTGAACTGTATTTTATACAGTCTTAATCAATGATGAACCCTCTAAACTTTCAGAACTAGTAGTGGATTGAGACAAAGAGACCTATTTCTCCCTTTCCTCTTTATAATTTCAGTGAAGATGCTTAGTAAAATTACAGAGATACACCATGACAACTTCCTAAGCTTTAGGTTAGATGCAAGAAATTGAAGATCTCAAAATTAGCCTTTGCTAATGACCTTATGATGCTATATTGAGTTGATAAGGATTCAATAAGCATGTTACTAAAATAATTGAAACCTTTAAAGATATCTCTAGTCTCAACTTTAATCCTAACAAAAGTTCCATATCCTTATCTATCTTTACATATTCACCGGAATGCATTATTCCTGCCTCACTTAGTATTAAGGTGGAAGCATTACCATTTAAATATCTAAGAGTCCTTATCTCTATTAGAAGGTTAGTAGCAGGAGCTTGTAACCCCTTGATCAATAATATAAAGATGAGGATAAATTCCTATTGTAACAGTTGCTTGTCCTATGAAGGGAGGATCTAGTTAGCAATGAGTGTACTTAACAACCTTAGCACTTACTGGCTATCCCACTTAGCCATCCCCAAACAAGTCTTCAAGAGGATTGAAAAGCTAACAAAAAACTTCATTTTAAGGGAATCTAACAATAACACCAAGGCCTCCAAAGTGAATTGGAACCCCCTTTGTTTGCAAAAATAGAAGGAAGAATATGGATCCATTATACTATTACATCTAACAAAACTTTACTTGCAAAAATGCAATGGATGATTTGCTCTAACATGGAGAATCTTTGTATCAAATGGGTTCATAAATATCATACTAAGGAGGGGGTTTATGGAATGTTGAAATCAAACCTACATAACCTTATACACTATAGAAGATTTTAGCTACTAGGCCTTTGATGCAAAAGTTCATTATAAGATTGGAAATGGATGGAAGTTTGATTTAAAAACTGGTTATCTGTCGGTCTACTTTACAAATTCTCAGACCTGACCTCACTGAGAATAATAATTCCTACTGGCACGGAAGTCTCAGACTTCATCAAGAGAGAATGTACCCAGTCTTACCATAATGCCAGAGGGTTGCAAAATATCCTACAGTTAATCATAGAAAGCTTCCAGAACTTGAAAACCTGATTTAATACTCTGGATAGAGGAGAAACATAAGACATTCTCTATCAAAACATATAAGAATCTTATAACTACACATGCCCATAAAGTCAACTAGTTTAGGATGGTTTGGAACTCAGCAATCCATCTTCCTACTCCTTTGTTCTTAAGCTAGCCATCAAGAAAAATTGACTAACAGAGATAGAATAAAGTTCTCAATTGACTCTGGATATTGTTTCCTTTATGGAGCTGATATGGAGAGCCACTCGCACCTATTCTTTGATTTTCACTACTCTAACTATCTATGGAAGCAGGTACATGAACTATTTAACATTCAATGTAGCACTTGAGAGTGATCAAACATTGCTAAATGGTCCAATGCAATCCTACTGAAAAGTAAGGTTATGTTTAAGAACTCTAAAATTAATAAAGGAATGGTATGGTCTACATTTCTCCTAAAAATGAGGCTAGCCACATTAGCCAATGAATTATTACATACTATCTCACCTTAGTTAAAACTCAAATTAGCATTATGATTTCATCGAGGTAAAAAGAACAAGTCAAGCTCATTTAAAAAAAAACTTCTAGGAAGGTCGTAAAGACTTACAGTTCTTATATTTACAATATCAATATTATGGAGGACTTACAAAGTTGCATTTTGGATGCCTTCTACTCTATGGAGACCAGATCTCCCCATCTCTAAAACATACAAATGATCTCAGATGCTTTGGGAGTGAGTGTATCACTAGTGCATTAGATGATGCCATGCATATTAATTGCATATACTTTTCTATTGTCTGTAAGTTAGTAGAAGGGTTATTAAAGTTGAACATGTGTGAAATTGTAAATTTTATTTATTAATGAATACTTGTCCTAACTTTCTAAAAAAACTTTGTACCAACTTCTTTGTAATTTAGGGCAACATTTATGGTTTAAGTTTTTTACTCTCAATTATCACCTAGATAATAAAATTTAAACATGCCTAATCTCTTGTGATCACAAATCACTAGAGGTGATTGCTTGTCTTAGAAAGCTAATTTTTGATCTATCTTATATGCTCTTGATTCATATCTCTATATATATTTACATAAAATAAACAAATATATTTATAAATAAAGTATTATATAATGTATAATCTCTATCAAACATTCTCAATTAAATATGAAATTACAATAAATAAACATACAAAGAGAAATGTTTCTTATTACATTTCAATATCTATGTAAACCTAGTGACTTCACATGCCCAATATACACATTTATGCAAATTGGCTTTGTGATTAAGTCTGCCACCATATCTCGTGTAGATATATACTTCATGTTCACTTCTCTTCGTGTGACTATATCTTTCACATAATTATACTTGGTATCTATAAACTTGGTTTTACAATAAAATTTGAGATATTTTGTATAAGCCATTGTTGCTTGATTATCATAATTGATAATCAATAGTTCAATTTCACTTTTAGTGACTCTAGATGAACTAAGAATCATCAAAGTCATATAGCTTTTGGTATTACTGTTAAAAATTCTACAAATTTAGCTTCTATTATAGACATTGCAATGCAAGATTATTTATTACTTTTCCATAATAATGCTTTACTATTGAGTAAGAAAATAAATTTGGAGGTGTATTTTCTTTTATCTAAATCTCCTCCACATTTTACATATGTATATCTTTGTATATATATGCCAATACCTTGATAGGATAGTGCATAGTCCACTGTACCTTTTAGATACCTCAATACGCTCTTTACTGCATTCTAATGTGGCTTATCTCAAATTTAACTAATATCTACTCACCATTTTAATAGTATAACAAAAATATGGTCTTGTACACATCGTTGCATACATGAGATTCCAACTATACTAAAATATGGATTTTTCTTCATTTGCTCCCTTTCTTGTGGTATAGATGGGAAAAACTTCTTGCTGAGACCTTAACCTTTAGCAATAGAATTACCTATTTGTTTGCAATCTTGCATACATAATCATTTTGAAATCTTTTGGATGTATGCAACTTCACCCATATCTTTCATCTCAAATTCAGATGATAACCAATCTTTGATTTGCTTAACAAACTCATAGTTATTACAAGTAATTAACATGTCATCCACATATAAAGATAACAATGTAAATTTAACTTGGGATCTCTTAATATATGTACAGTGGCTTTCATTAAGCCTATGAAAATCATATGAAAGGATTTCATTATGAAAAGATATATACCATAACTTTAAAGACTTGTTCTAACCATAAGTCAATTTTAATAATCGGCACACTTTGTGTTCTTAGCTTGTCTATATAAAACCTACAGGTTGTTCTATATATATTTCTTCTTCTAATTCTCCATTTAGAAAAGTAGTCTTTACATCCATTTGATGTAATTCAAGATCCAAACTAGCTACTATAGCCAAGATTAGATAGATTGAAGCAAACTTCACAATAGGAGAAAATGTTTTGACATAATCAGTTCCCTCATGTTCTGTATATCCTTTCATTACGAGGCATGCTTTGCATATACCCTTTTGAGTTTTCATAATATCTAATAAAGATACTTTTCTTCCCTTTTAGGCCTAGTTTCCCATCTTTATGAGAGATATCATAAATATGGGTAGCATCCCTAGGGTCTAAGAGTTGTCATGTCAGGTTTTCTACCTATCTATAACTCATACGACGTGCTTGGTGACTAAATTGATAAGCACTTGATTAAGTACATATGTGGTTATTAGCAAAGTATCAACACAATAGGTGATTGATAAATTTGCTTTTGCCATTATAGATCTAATCATTTCTAGTAACATTTTGCTACATCTTTTTGCTACACTATTTTTTCGTGGGGTTCTAGGAATAGTCAACTATCTATCCATTCCTTTTTCATCATATAACATTTTAAACTTACCAGACATGTACTCTCATCCTCAATTAGTTCAATCAGTTCAAAATGATTTTATCTTCCTTTTTAATTAATTCTCTTCTAAGTTCATATACTGGATGAAATAAATTAATGCTTCTAGTTTGAGAAATCAAATAGATGTGAGCATACTGGGTATAGTCATCTATGAAAGTGATAAAATACACAACCCCATGTCTTTTCCTCACATTCTTTTGATCAAAAATATTAAAATGCACTAATTGCAATGGGTATGCTTATGATCCTTTTCAAAAGGTTTTCTAACCATTTTATTGGTTAGCTAATATTCACACATAGGTAGATCTATTTGACGTAGATTACCTAAAAGGCCCTCTTTAGCCAATTGACTTATATGATGTTGACCGTTATCACATAGTCTAACATGCCAAAAGATTGCATTATTATTAGAAACACTAGATGATGTAAATAATGATTAACTAATATTATTATTTGTAGCCACATCTAGTAAAATAAAATCATTAACCATAAAACCATAACCATAATAAATATTTCCAAGGTACAAATCCATTCCATCATTGTTCAAGTTTACATGAAAACGAAGTTTAACTATCATCACCACATAAAGAAGATTCTGTCGGATTTATGGAGCATATAATACTTCATGTAAGATGAGGGGTCGATCACCACACATGACTAATTTGCATGTGCCGATCCCTTGTATAACGACTTTGGAATTGTCAACTATATAAAGCCATTTTGTTCCATATGAAATCTTTTAAAATTCCATGAAGACATCTCTATCCTTTGCTATATGGTTGGTTACTTGTGAGTTTTGTAATCCATAAAGGATGTTATTCAATAAAAAATATAACAAGAAACATTTATTAAAAAAATGTCTGTACTATAGTGCTATATCTTTTTAGGATTGCTATAATCATGAGGGAAGTGACCTTTATTACCACAATTATAGTGTAACAACCTAGACCACCTGCCCACAGATATTGTCCGCTTTGGGCTCTAAGCCCCTCACAGTTTTACTCTTCCCGCACTCAGGAAGACACATCTATAGTGGAGAGGTATCCATACCCTTATAAAGCATACTTTGTTCTCCTCTCCAACCAATGTGGGATCTCATCATCCACCCCCTTAGGGCCCAGCATCCTACGTTGGCACATCGGATCGAGAACCGACTATGATACCATTTGTAATAGCACAGACCACCCGCTCACGGATATTGTCCGCTTTGGGCTCCAAGCCCCTCACGCTTTTGTTTTTCCCACCTTTACTAAAATGCGTCTATGGTGGAGAGGTATCCATACCCTTATAAGACATACTTCATTCCCCTTTCTAGCCGATGTAGGATCTCATTATCCACCCCTTTAGGGCCCAGCGTCCTACGCTGGCACATCAGGTCGAAAACCGGCTCTGATACTACTTGTAACAGTCTAGACCACCCGCTCACAGATATTATCAGCTTTGGGTTGCCCCTTGGGGCTAAACCCTCATGGTTTTGCTCTTCCCACCCTTGAGAAAACCCGTCTATGGTGGAGAGGTATCCATACCCTTATAAGGCATACTTCGTTCCCTTCTCCAACCAATGTGAGATCTCATCATCCACCTCCCTTAGGGCCCAGCATCCTATGCTGGCATATCGGGTCGAGAACCAGCTCTGATACTATTTTTATTAACCCAGACCACCCGGCCACAGATATTGTCCGCTTTAGGCTCCAAGCCCCTCACAGTTTTGCTCTTCCCTCACCAGGGAAGATGCGTCTATAGGGAAGAGATATCCATACTCTTATAAGGCGTACTTTGTTCTCCTTTCTAATCGATGTGGGATCTTATCATCGACAATATCTATGGGAGGGTGGTTTGTGCTGTTACATATAACACTTGACATGTTTCATATTCCTCTTCTTGAAAGGACACTTGGCCTTTCCATTTCGATTCCATTTAGCCTTTATATAATTTTGAGCAGAGTAGTGGTGTCTTTTGTTCTTGTCCCCTATGCCTACCATGATGTTTGCACTTCTTGTTCACAGCTCTATATGAGCAAGAGCCAATTGCATATACCTCAGAAGACATCTTTGAGGCTTCTAAATGCCTTCTTCCAATCTGCCTTGCAACTTCTTCCATGGTTTTAATTCTCTTATGATAAGTCAGACGTATCTTGATGTGCTCCCAACTATGAGGTAAAGAGTAAATTACAACTTGCATTTTTCGCTTATCAGACAACTTGTGACCATCATCCTTTAACTCACTTATCATATTTAACATTTGCCTTAAATGTTTTTGCATTGTATGATATGGGGGATTTATATATATATATCAAACTTGATAGTGAGTGACTGTATCTTGGTCACTGGGGTACCCCCAAATCGTTCAGCTAATGCAGACCACATATACTTAGTAGTTTCATATTTTCTAAACTCAAACATGATGTCATTGCCTATGCTGCTGAGTAACACAATGCTAGCCAATGAGTTATTCTTCTTCTATAGCTCGTATGCTTCACGATCCCTTTTATGTTGGGTTGTATTTCCCTCCTTAGGAACATCCACGATTATGTTCAATGGCTTAAAAACCTCTTGCTCCCCTAACATATAGTGGATTTTCATACTTCATATTTCATAGTTGTTGTAGTTTAGTTTCTTACGCTTGTTGAGTTCAACGACAATGTTCTTTGAAGCAGTAGCCATTGTTGAAATACTCCGTTTCTACAAATAAGAGAAAATTATATTACACACGTCAATGTCATATAAATATTGTAAAAAGTGACTAATTAAATTTCAAATGCTTATGAAAGTGAAAGATCACATATGTGTTCAATCATCATTCATACTACAATTGAGTACTAATTATCATAATCGACATGAATCCGTGCCATATAGTATATATCACATATGTTATAAATTATCAAGCATGTGTGTTCATAAATGAACAAACTACATATAGTTCATTACTGTTAAGTCAAAATAGACTTTACGTTTTGAAGGATTTTGATGACAAACATAAAGAAGACAAGATGAAAAGCAGACGAAATACACATCTACGAAAATCAGACAAAAGCAGAAAATAGACGATAGGAAATTCAGACAAAGCAGAAACTAGATGGAAGAATTAAGAAGAAGAAGATGTCAGTCTTTATGAATAGCAAATACAAGCTTATGTGTAGAAAAACAGATGGAAGTTGTGAAGAAAACGCAGACGAAAGCTGTGTAGGAAAACAGACAGAAGCTTAATAAAAAAGCAGACGGAAGTTTTACGAAAAGCAGACGGAAGATTTACGGAAAACCAGACGGAAGCTTTACGGAAAAACATATGGAAGCTTTACGAAAAGGAAAAAAGCAGACGATACAAAAGCAGACGATACAAAAGCAGACGATGCAAAAAGCAGACGAAGGAAGTCGGAGGTATCAGTCTGTGAAAGTTACAGAGCGCAACTGCCTAACTGTTTCTTTAAAGAATCAAGAAGCAGTTATTCAAGAAGAAGTTGAAGACTCAACTATAAATAGAGAGTCGAAGTCGAAGACAAAGACTACTGAAATACTGAAATTCTTGCGAATACAATATACACGAGAGATACTTACGCATATACTGTAAAAACTCGAAAGAGTTCTGTG
>JANKOD010000007.1:10988518-10998629 GCA_026284645.1 Erythroxylum acuminatum | reverse complement strand
ATATATGGAATAGCTGCTAGGTTTAGGTATTTACGTAGGTCTTTACGTATGCATGGGAGGTTACCACCTACGAATGGGTCGTCGACGCCTGGACCTGGACCTGGGCCTAGCATGACCGACCTAACCATAAGCCTCCTACTCCTCGAGTCTGACCCAAGAGAAGGGTCGAAGGAGTACATAAGGATTGTATAGTGCTAGGCCTGATCGAACAATTGTCGTGATGCGATCGACCGATCAGATGTAATGACATGGCAGACCGATCGGGAATAATGACAAGGTCGATCGATCGACTATAGCAATATGGCAGGTCGATCGGGTGTAACGGTGGGGTCGATCGGGCGAGTGTAATGTTAGGGCTGATCGATTGGACGTCGAGGCCTAAACAAAACGCTTGGTGTAATCATTGCTGACGGTTCACGTCCCCTAACAGACTGTCATGCGCGTCCTTTTAACTATTGTACAGCTGTCAGGTGCGTCCTTTCAGCTGTTGCGCCGCTTCGGATTTCTAACAACCCTAATTCACCTCCGCTCAGATCCTGCCACGTGTCTGAGTTCGGCTCGGTTTCCCTCCACGCGTCCAACGTTGGTTGGAGCGTCCGTTCAGTCGATCTTCTATAAATGCTTAGGATCGACAGACTACAGATTTTCTTCAAGCGTAGTTTATTCTCCAGCCTTTATTCTTCTTCCATTTTCATCTTTTTGCCTACAGTCTCTGGAGTTTTCTTTCCACCGTCGTCCAAATTCTAAACTTCAATTACTAAACTAGGTACGTCCTTTCTTCTCTCTTCATCCTATAAATTTCCTTTTTGTAACCATGTCGTCAACCAGTCCTAGAGGTGAAGTTAGTCTTAGGGATGAAATCGCCGAGAGGGCTTCGCAAATAGTCGGGCCGCTTGAAATAGCGACGGAAATAACGGCGGCGCCGGAGGTGAGGGGGGTTGAGGAGGCCACGGTGAGCGACCGGAAGGATGGGTTGGTCGTTGAAGAGCCGCCGAAAGACAAATCGACGATGACCGCAGGGGAGTTGAACCGATCGGTTATCAGAAATAATATCCCTGCCTCCTGGGGACCCAGGCTGGCCTCCGAGAATGAGCGGATTCATAGTAGTTTGGGAGGGTATTTTGTTGTTTCTGACAGCTTTTTCTCGGTCGGTGGTATGAAGCTTCCGTATGCCCCGATCATCGATGAGCTGTGCTGTGCCTACCAGTTGAGGCCGAGCCAACTTCCTCCGAATGGCTGAAGATTTATTAACGGTCTGGCCCAGCTATGCCATCATTTCGGGTGTCCCCCATCATTCGGTGTCCTACGCCATTTTTTGAGAATGAACCAGAGCTCAAGTGCCGGGGCCGGGATCCCTCATCTTCAGTATAGAGATGCACGCTATCGTCCTGCCAGAACAGCCTCAAAAGTCTAAGCTTGGAGGACGAAATACTTCTTCGGGAGGCCCCCGGGATCTTCCTTTAAATCTAGGCAGTGGAGATATCCTTTGGCTGAGCGATGGAATGACGTTTCCAATGTGTCCCTTACTAGGGAAGAGTGGGAGGTGATTGACCGAATAAAGGCGCTCGGTCGGTACGACTTCGATCGGCTTATTATGGGGTATCATGGAGGGGCGTCGGTCGATGCATTTTTACTTGACCCCCCACTTCAAATTAACGGGCTAAGAGAGGAAACTGCCCCTTCTGGTTGACTCCTCGTAGTTTAACTAGTTACCATGTTCATAAGTGCTGGTTTCGGTTTCTAACCTGTTTCCGTAATTATGCAGCCATGGTGAAGCTCAAGGATTTCGGCTCGTCCTCCAGCTCCCTTAAATCCAAAGGCCAGCGCAAGGGGCCTAGGTCTTCCTTGAAGGCGAAGGAGCAAGGAAAGGAGGCGGAAGTCAGCACAGACGTTGCTCAGCCGGTGGTGCCTGATCAGCCTACCGCGTTGTTGGCCCTTCCAGCGCACCGCCCTGACAAGCCTGTCCTGGTGCCAGCCCAACAGGAGAATGAGAACCGAGCGAAGTCAGAGGAAGAGGTGGAACGACCACTGAAAAGGAAGAAGACCGCTCGGAGTCTTAAACAATCGTCCTGCTAGTTGGACGAGGCGCCCCGCAAATTGAGCAAGGACAAAAGGAAAGAGCGAGCACCCCGATCAAACAAGGGCAAAAAGTGGGAGTCAACAATCAGTCTGGATAGGACTGCATCGTTGAGGGACATCGATGTGGCTCTCCCTATCGCTCAAAAAGTTGTCCCTCCCCAAGACGAAAAGTTTGTGGAGACATTGAACGACCAGGAGCTGGTGGCCAGTCTCGTTCGCGGTTGTGCGAGGGATCTGATGTACGCCTCCGGGGTGCATCAACGCCTCGAGAAGTTCAATGAAGTGACCGGATCGATGGAGCGGGAGATTCATGCTCTTCTTGACCAGGTCAAAACTTTAAGGGTCGAACTCTCGGAGGTAAAGAAAGAGAGAGACTTTATGCGAGCGCAACTTCCTTCTTTAGAGGAGGAGAAGAAATTTTGGGAAATATAAACTATTACTTGCTCTTTTATATCTTTCAGTTATCAAATCAAAAGATGAGTACCAATCTAACGTTAAGGAGCCTTATGGATGCTAACAAGCTAATTGGACCTAATTTCTTGGACTAGTTACGTAACTTAAGAATTGTTCTCGGGTAAGAAAAGAAGTTGTATGTTCTAGACACTATTGTTCCATCAAAGCCTAGTTCAGATGTGACTGATGAGGCTTAGGAGAGATATCAATGTTATATTGGTGACGTTGAACAAGCTATATATGTGATATTGGCTAGTATGTCTCTGGAGCTTTAGAGGCAGCATGAGAATATGGATGCTCCTATTATAACTATGCATCTCAAGGAGTTGTTTAGTGTATAGAGAGGTATCAATTCTCCAAATCAGTATTTCAATGCAAGATGGAAGAAGGATCTTTAGTGAACCTACACGTGTTGAAGATGACTGGATATATTAAAAAAATTAAGCCAATTAGGTTTTATCATGGAATATGAATTGAGTATTGATTTGGTGTTGTAATCTCTTAGTTTGAGCGTTTTATAATTCGTTATGAACTTCCATATGAATCAAAAGGATATGTCATTGTCTAAACTATTGAATATGCTCAAGACTAAAGAGGGGTGCCTTAAGAAGGAACCCAATTTTGTTCTTGCTGTGGATTCCTCTACGAGCAAGAAAAAGGGCTCTAATAAGAACAATAAAAAAGAAATAGAAGGCTTCTACTATAGTATTAAAGCCAAAAGGTTGTGTTAAGAAGAAAAACAATGACAAGGGCACATGTTTTGAATGTGGAGTTAACAAACACTTGAAGAGGAACTGTCCAGCTTATCTTGCTAAGATAAACCTTTATACTTCTATTTTGTATTCTTAGGTATTAGGTATTGGATGTGGTCCTCATATTTGTAATAAGATGCAAATGTTAACATGGAGAAGATCATTGAGGAAAGGCGAAGTGAATCTGCGAGTAGCCAATAGAGCAAAAGTTGCTGCATTAGTTGTAGGAACTTATAGTATAGCTTTGCCTTCGTACCTTATACTATAATTAAATTATTGTTATTATGTTCTAGTTGTTACTAGAAACAACATTTCTATTTCTTATTTAGATTTTAATAGATTTGTCTGTATTGTTAAGAATAAAAGTTGTTCTTTTTATAAAGATGATGTTTATTATAGATATGGATTACTAACAAATGGTTTGAATGAATTAAGTCCTGAAAGGCCAATCATTAACTTAAATAGCAAGAAAAGAAAGTTAAGTGACCAAAAATCCATCTTATCTATGGCATTATAGGTTAGGTCATATCAATAAAACTAGAATCACAAAGTTACATAAAGAAGAATATTTGGATCCTTTTGATTATGAATCATATGAAACTTGTAAATCCTATTTATTGGGAAAGATGACCAAACTATCATTTAGTGGAAAGGGATTACATGTCATTGAGTTACTAAAGCTTATATATTCAGATGTATGCGGCCCTATGTCTACTTGTGCTAGGGGTGGATTTTGATATTTCATTACGTTTATAGATGAACATTCTAGATATGGTTATGAGTACTTAATGAAACAAAAGTCTAAATCATTTGAAAAGTTCAAATAATTTAAACTTGAGGTTAAGAAACAAACTAATAAAAGTATTAAGACACTTAGATTAGATTAAGGTGGTAAATGCTTAGACCACAAGTTTCTTAGTTACTTAAAAGAGAATGGGATTCTCTCACAATGGACTCCTCCTAAAACTCCATAATATGATGGTATATCTGAGAGGATAAATTGTACTCTATTACATATGATACATTTCACGATGAGTCATGCAGTCCTTTATGTCTCCTTTTAGGGATATGCCATTAAAACTAATACTTACCTTCTAAATAGAGTTCCATCCAAATTAGTTGATAAGACACCATATGAGATATGGATTGATAGTAGACCAAGGTTGTCCTACTTATTTGAAGCATGCAATATCTGATAAGCTTCAAACTAAAATTAGATAAATGTAAATTTATGGGGCATCTGAAAAAGAGTATCGACTATCAGTTTTATCATCTTCTTGAACAAAAGTTGTTTGTCTTAAGACATGTTATATTTTTTAAAAGAGAATTTATTCTCAAAGAGAGCAGTGGGAGTGAGGAAAAACTAAAAGAAGTTTAAGAGCCACAAATTCACATCTAGATGGAACAAAAACCTCAAGTTGATAGATTTGATGTACAGTTGAGGGTTCAAGAGACAAATAGTTTGTGACGTACTAGGAGGATATATCATCCCCTACTAGTTTAGATCTACAAATTGAAAATGGGAAGGATAATATACCACTCATACATGTTGAGCCTTCTACTTTTAAAGAAGCAATGTCTAATATTAATTCTTTAAAATGGCATAAAGTCTTGAGATCTGAAATGGAATCTATGTACATTAACCAAGTATGGACTTTGATGGATGCACTTGGTGGTATTGTACCTATTAGATGGAAATGGGTTTTTAAGAGAAAAACTGACTAGATGGTAATGTGCATACCATAAAGCAAGTTTAGAGGTTAAAGGTTACAAATAAAAACAAGGAGTTAATTTTGATGAAACCTTTCTCTATAGCTATGCTTAAATCCATAAGGTTCTTATTGTCTATAGTCACATATCATGATTATGAAATCTGGTAGATGGATGTCAAAATAGCATTTCTCATTGGGAATTTGCTGGAGGATGTGTATATGAAACAAATAGAGGGTTTTGAATCCAAGAGATTTCTTAATCAAGCATACAAGTTGCAAAAGTCTATTTATGGACTTAAGCAAATGTCACGTAGTTGGAATATCTGTTTTGATGAGACAATCCAAGAATTTGAGTTTATAAAAAATATGGATTAACCATGTGTCCATAAGAAGGTTAGTAAGAGTGCGGTAGTTTTCCTAGTGCTATATATGGAAGACATAATGCTAATTGGAAATGACATACCAATGCTCCAATTTGTAATGATTTGGTTATCCAAGAACTTCTCTATGAAGGATGTGGGAGAAGTAACCTATATTCTAGGAATAAAGATCTATAGAGATAGATCAAACAGGTTGCTTAGGTTATCTTAATCCACATACATAGACAGAGTGCTAAAGATGTTTAGCATGGAGAATTCTAAAAGGGGATTTTTACCTATGTCACATGAGATTTCTCTCTCACAAAGTTTGTGTCCTAAGATATAAGAAGACAAAGATAAAACAGCTTATATTCAATATAGATTAATCATGTATACGATGGTATATACTAGACCATATGTCTTTTATGCTTTGAGCATAACAAGTAGGTTTCAAGCCAATCCAGGTAAATGTCACTAAATAGCTGTGTAAAATATCTTAGAGTACTTAAGGACTAAAGATGTTTTTTTGTTCTATAGAGGAGTTGAACTGAGAGTTTAAGGGTATTCATATGCTAATTTTTAGTCAAATTCAGATGATAGTAAATCATAGTCAGGGTACATCTTCACTTTGAATAGTGGTACAGTTAGTGGAAAAATTCCAAACAACCAACTATTGCAGATTCAACAACAAAGGTAGAGTACATTTTAGTATTAGAGGCAGCAAAGGAAGTGATTTAGATCAAGAAGTTCATCACTAAACTTGGAATGGTTCCTAGCATTGATGGGCTTATAGTATTGTACTGTAATAATAATGACACCATTGTACAGGCAAATCAAAGTTCTAAACATGTACTTAGAAAGTTTCATTTGATCAGGGAGATAGTGGAGTAGAAAGACATAGTATTCGAGTGAGTTCCCATTGAAGAGAATCTTGAAAAATCTCTCACTAAGACATTGTCTCAGAAGAGTCTTCATCGACATATGGAAGGATATGATATTAGGTGATTGGCTTTAGTGCAAGTGGGAGATTGTTAGTTTATTCCCTTATAGCTACTCGGTTAGTTGCAATTTTAATATATAACGTTATTATTTAATTAATAAAGACATTCTTTTTCTTTATGTATTATGTTAATTATATTTAATGTTTAATACTAAAGGTAAGATCTCTGAAATAATTATTGTATAATTGAAATTATAATAAGATCATAATTATAAGATTCAATTTGCATAAATGTATTATTCTCAAAGGTTCCTAGTTGTAGTTTCATCAAGATAGGATATTGATAAAACTGTAAAATTAGCACACATTATGTTTCTTTCTTATAAAAAAAGTAATTAATCACATAAATTGAAGTATGAAGATATTTAAAATAATGTGTGAGTGCTTATTAGAGAATAAGTTCACTGAACTGACCTGATTATGAGGATCCTAAATGGAATATTAATTATGTGTTTGTGGATTTCCTCGTAATGATGGTTGTATAACTGATCCTTAGATTTAAGATTACCAAGGTATCTCATGTTGGAATTACTGTATTTTGGTGCTACTTATAAACTATTCAAGGATAATTCAGTCAATAGTACCTGGATTCAGTATGCATCATATAGAGATAGTTGAGTAAGTCAATAAAAGATTTGTCACTTTAAAGTAATTAGAGAGAATGTTCTACTATTCTTAATTAGTAGTGATTTAAGGAATTCTTTGGCTAGAGTGAATTAACGTTTGAAAAGGTATTTTAAAATATCAATAATAAATCAATTACTAATTAGCAAGAACAAATATGATTGGATACAAAAGAGTAGACATTATATCTATACTCTATCCAATTGAAATATTAGATGAGAAAAGGATTAAATTATATATTGTAACTTTGACATTCCTAATATTTGGGTGGTTATAACATGTTGCTAGACTTTATATTTTTTATCTATGTTTATAAATTGTTTAATTGGAAAAAGATAAATTAAAAAGCCTTTTAAATTATCTAATTCTAATTATAAATTATAATTATAATTATAATTTATAATCATTGTCAATATATTAGAAATCTAATGAGTCACACATAAAGAGTAATTTAAAAAAGAAAAATCAATTTCAATCAAGTTGGACTTAATTATAAAGTTTGAGAAACTTTATGAATCAAATATGAGATATTTTATTTTATTAAGATTAAATTAATTATAATTAGAGTTGGACTTTAATTATAATTAATGTACTTAATTTTAATAGAAATTGAAAACCTTAATGTTTTTTTAATAAATAGGAATAAACATAAGGAGATAGCACTCTTCCTAATTCTTCTCAAAGAGTTTAGTGACTACCATATAAGTATTATTAGAAGATGGACATGTGCATAATTTGTACTTGATATATCGAAAAAGTTTCGAAAGGATTTTAATAAGAAAATCAAATCAGGTATAACTTTATATTTTATGATTTAAGTTTAGTTTTTTCAAATTATTCAATTATCGGAATTTAATTAATTTTTTTTTCTTTTTTGCTATACCGTGATTTGCTCACAATTGGTTCAGATGAACTTGATATAGTGAAGTCTGAAGGAAGTTTATAGTCATGAAGCGCTGAGGCCGTAGCAGCGTAGCTAACAATAATGTTTAAAGGAGTGTCCGAAGTTCCAAGCTTAGCCCTCAATTTAGCAATGAAGATTTTGGTGCGAAGGAATTTGAGCTTTTCCCATCTAATGCCTACCATGATTCCTATCATATCACTGATTTTTATGTCTTCCCAGTTGATAATGACGATGTTTGTTTCGAAGAAAACAGTCTCCAATTCCTGGTCACGTATCAAATCGTATGAAGTTTGAAAGAACTGATGATGTGAATAATATCACAAGATGGTTAGAGTTAGAGGAACAAGGATTTGGTAAATACGCCTGAGATGCACGAACTGGATGATGAAGCTTTGCCTCTACTTAGTCTTGGAGATCTCAAAGAGACTGGTGCATTTGGTGTGGGACCTCGAAGGAAGCTGTACTCTGCAATGCAGCAACTAAAGGAGAGGAGACTGATCTTGCATACAACATGTCTTCTTCGTGTGTTTCGGTGTAAATACTTGCTTTTGAATCTTTGATTGTTTCTTATTAGTTATCACAACTCCGTGAGACGTAGAATTTTACGGTGTCTAATTTTATTTGTTGGCATGAGAGAAAGTATACTGATGGTGAAGTGGATGTCTAATTTAAATGCATCGAGCTTCACCTGTTTATGGCTCATCAAAAATCAGGGCCTGGACTGGCTTGCTTTCTAGAAGAAATAAGACATCTAGAATTGTGGGCATATGTTGCCTAAATCTAGGTCCATTTGCTACTTGTTTTGAATTGCACCTTATACATGGAACTCAATGGCTTCGTCAGTCTGCAATGCAAGATTTAGGACATACAAGAAAGTTTCCTCCAAGTATACATGTATTTGGCGTACATTAGTTACAAAAGGCATTACTGTAATTTAGGGGGAAAAAAGAAAACACATGCCTACTCTATGGTGGGCTTTTACAGATATCTGAGGTAGCACGGCCATAGTGATGATAGTGCGTCTTGTTGTAAGATATAGTGCTCTTAAATCCAGCACAGAGATGTTACGTTTACGTTAGGTTTTTACAGATATCTGAGATAGCACGGCCATAGTGATGATAGTGCGTCTTCTTGTAAGATATAGTGCTCTTAAATCCAGCGCAGAGATGTTACGTTTATGTTAGGTTTTTACAGATGTCTGAAGTAGCACGGCCATAGTGATGATAGTGCGTCTTGTTCTTAAATCCAGCGCAGAGATGTTACATTTATCTTAGGTTGATACAGGGATCAAAATTAACAAAAAGATATTTCTATCAGACAGAGAGAAAGAGTACTACATCGTGCCTCTTGTATCACGCCTGTGTCATAAGTGTCATAGGTGACATGTCATTTTTTATTTTTTTTATTATTTTAATTTTAATTTTAATTATGCGGCTATTAATTTTATAAAAACTTTAACTTAAAATAATAAACAAAAAACAAATTTAATACGGTTTGTATTTGTACCACATACGTGTCTGACACATTTTTTCTTTTTTATTATTTTAATTTTAATTTGTAAATAAAAATTTAAGATAAAAGATTTAAATTTGAAAATTTGATTAATTTATTAAAATTGTTTAATTGATTTATAAATTAAAAATATTAAATTAAATTGAAAATTGATAAATTTTTTTTTTATTATTATTATATTAACCCTCATGTATATTAATGCAATATTAAGCATTTTATATATTTATGATAAAGTTTTTTCTACAAAGAATGCTTGTAAAATGTAAATAAATTATACAATATATTATATATGTGGAATAATTTGTTTTAATTTCAACAATTTATTTTAATTGATTAATTTACTAAAATTGTTTAATTAATTTATAAATTATAAAATTTTATATAAAAACAATTAATATTAAATAACTCATTTTATCAAACTAATATAATTAAGTATCAATTAATATAATTAGCTGATTGAGTTGTTTGACAAATGTTTTTATTCCTTTCTTTTCTTTAAATTTCAATCAGTTTATGATTTGTTGTTCGATTTGAACGTGTGATTGGCCCCTAAAAGAATGAAGAGTGAATTAAATGGAGCCGACCAATTGCACGTTGATAAAGTTAAAAGCAACCCCACTTAACTAAAGAGAGAGCACAAAGGAGTTCTTGAGAAGAGATTGGCAGGTGATAGTCAAGAAGATATTTCGTGAAGCAAACAGAGTTGCCGATGTTTT
>JANKOD010000007.1:10975093-10988186 GCA_026284645.1 Erythroxylum acuminatum | reverse complement strand
AAAAGTCGCAAACGACACTTATTTTGAATAATTAAAATTCTTCTAAAAAGACTCTTATTATGAATCAGAGAGAGTAATAAATTACGTTAATCATATTAAAATTAAATAATAAAGAGTGTTTCAGGTTTAACATGTTTCTTTCAAGTTTGTCAAATCCTGAAATACTCCCAAATTTGCCTTCCATTCCAAGTTTTTTTTGAAGGAATGCTGATAGATATGCCGCCAAAGTCATTTTTTTGGTGATCTTAGAACACGTACAAACCATCTGTCTTGTGCGGAGGTAGGTGTAAAACATTTTTCACTAGGACATAAATTACATTTGGCTATGAAAAAAAATTGTCGCTAAAAGTTTTAAAATTGTCCCTAATAATAATTAATGACATTTTATATCCGTCGTCAAAAATACCGTCAAATTTTTATACCTGAAAATTATAGGTGATATTTTTCACTAATTGTCGCCAATAGATTTTTTCTAAAACGTAGCTAAATATTTTTAGCAATGTTTCCCAAAATATTGTTAATAATTTTTAGCTACGAAAAGTAGACGTAGCTAAAGGTATTGCGACGATTTCACATAACGTTGCTAATAATTTTTTTCCTAGGCTTTATTTATATAGCAAAAAACTATTCGTGACGTTTTGTGAAATCATCACTAATACTTTTTGGCTACACCTACTTTTCGTAGCTAAAAATTATTAGCTATGATTTGGGAAACGTACCAAAAAGTTATTAGCTATGTTTTCATGAACATAGCCAAATATTTTTAGCTACGTTTTGTAAAATCTAGTCAAAATTTTAATATACATTTTGACGAAATGATACATCATGTTGAATTAGAATTACTTATGTCATTTTTATGCCATATTATTGTATATAATATGTAGATTTTTTGTTGTTAATTTATTATAAAAATTATACAAAAATAATTGATAATTTGAAATATTATATATAAAAAATAAAATATCATTAACTTTGTTTGTGTACAAGATTTTAATTACAACTTAAAAAATATTTATATACAAATAATAAATATAGAGATTAGTTTAATTACTCAGTCTCGTTTTCATCTTCACTACTTATATAATCCAAGCCAAGTAACTTTTTTTAAGGTACTTTTCATGCTTCGTCAACTTTTTTTAAGTGACTTGTTTTCCTCTTCAAGATGTTGAATGTATATTGGTCATGATGACAATGAAGTAGTTAGCTTAGGGTCAAATCTAAGACCTCTGATATATCTTGATCGTGTACCTAACACCTTGTTGCAAATGTTATCTACATGTGCCTCATTTCCCTCAGACATTGATGTTTGTAGCAACTCTTACATCTTATTCTAAAATTGAAAAAACAAAACTAATATTCAGTGCAAATATTATTAGTTAGTGTTGCAAAATAAATAAACTTAAAATTTTAACAAATCTTTATAGTTACATAATTATTTTGCGCTTTTTCAGACATCCACCCTTGACCTTCCTTATAATGAGTGAGTTTGTAGAGTGTGATTTTATCATACTCTTGTTCATGTAGTTTCTTCTTATTCTATTTTATCAAAAAAAAAACATACAATACACAATAAATAATATAATGTTTATTGATATAATTATAACTTATAAACAAATATCTTACATATTCATTTCGTGCGACAACAAATGATCTGGAGTCTTGGTTGTGAGGTGTTTTTGATTTGGAGCTTTGGTTGTGAGGAGTTTTCATTTGTCCTTCGTTCACCTTGGCCTTTTCACATTTTTCCTGCATAAAGAAAAAAGATAGTCCTTAAATCATCTAACAAGATTAATGGGGGCAAATGTGAAGGGAAAGAAAACAAACTTGAACGTTAGGAAAGGCCCAATAATCACATAAATTGTTCCTATTTTTTAGAGACATTCATTTTGAAACATGTCTCCTTACCTCCACATCAGAAGGAAAAGATTTTTAATACTGATGTAGTCTATAACGATGATCCCTGGTCCTTTGTTTCAATTATGAAATGACATAGTTTGAAACATCAGGGTTTTCATTATCGACGATATTCAATTTCATTTGTGAACAATAAATAAAAGTGTAATTAATCTTAAAATAAGTTAAATAATATTGCATTTAGTTAAATAAATTAAAATTTTACTAAAACTTTTTCCAAAGCGTTCTCGAGCAAGTTGTCTTACTTCAATTCCTTAGCAAGCTTTAGGCAAGGTAATTATGTTCTAGCAATTATCTCCAACTCACTAGACAATTTTGCAAATTGAATCTTGTCTAGAGGAAGACCTTGCAAAGTATCAATATACCTGACAACTTGTTGTTCACTGCAACATTCATTCATTGCAACTCACAATCTCTAGTTATATCGTTACCTCTTTTGTTGATGTTGGTATTGGAACCTAACAATAAACGAATAATGATAAGAAAATACGCACTAGACATGTAGATATATATTTGAGCATAAGTATATTTGTGGGTCTTAAAGATTAACAAACGTGCAGATCCCTCTATACTAATTGAGGCAAATAGAGGTTATTGCTGACTTACTTCATTAGTCAATAAGGTCGATTGTTGTTGTTTAGTAGGAACTGATTGATCTAGTTGTTGTTTCGTAGGAACAATTTCGATACTTGTCACCTTCTTCCTTTTATTTCTACCAAGTGTCATTATATTGGATATCTATAACTCAAACATCAACTATAATTATATATGGATTTCTTATGTTTTATGTCCAATATTATGAATTATAGTTTTCAATTTTGTCACCATAACATCACCAAGGCACGTGGCATTGTTGTCTAGCAATTCACAAACTAAATTTATTATTTTTATATATCAATGTTTTTGAGATTAGATTTACAATCACTTGGATATTGACTAATAGGGTACAAAAAGTTTTAATTGGAACAATTTTTATTAATTTTCTTGATTAGTTCATCAAAAGTTGATTGTATATTATGATTTTTATTTAAATGTAATGTATTAGACATTTTTAGCTACAATTTATTCTTTTAAAATAAATTTACATTATCTTAAAATTTTCAAATGAACTACAATATTTATAAATCCTTCTCATACCTATTACATTATTTTGACTATCTTTTACTCTTGTATAGAATCGTTAATTATCTATTAAACAAGATGAACTATTTAATGTAAATAATGCTTACTTGATTTTTTTTCTTGGAGATTCTCAAACCATTATAAGCAATGCAATGTTTTATAAGGTAATAGGTGGCAAGGCAAAAAGATAAATACGTATACATTAAACAACTCAAATGAATCACAATTGTTCAAACATGCATTCCTTTCATCAAGAACGTGCCTAATAGATATTTCATCGAACAGTTGATAAATTGTCCTCAAACAAGCATCAAAGGTGTTAAAAAAACAAAATGTCATTCTAGACCAAAACAAAAACATAAATCACCATCTTCCCAACTGTAAAATTAGGCAAAACATAAACAAAAACCCATACAATCAAAGCAGTACACAAAATCCAGCAAAAAACAAAACCCAAATACAACAATGTCACCATCATGAGAAAAATCAGATGGATGACTTAGCTTAACCGACAATTAAATGGAGGCGATGAAAAAGATTGAAGAAATGTAGATGAGATGGCAATGGCATACAATGGAAGAAGATGGATGCAAAGGAGGGAAGACGACGAGGAAAATAACAAGGGAGATCATTTTCATGTTTAAAATGACACAAAAACAACATCGTTCTATAAACGTCACCAAATGATGACAATTGGTGACAATTTTCCATAAACGTCACCAATCTAGAATGCCCTTTAGCAATGATCCCATGGAATCGTCGTTAAATTTACCATTAGTGACGATTTAGTAAAAATGTGGCCAAATGGTTGTCCTTTGGTGATGATTTAATAAAACCATCACCAAAGTGCTAATCTTTAGCGATGTTTTCTTATAAGTGTCGCTAAAGGAAGTATTTGGCAATGAGTTATAAAATCATCGCCAATTATTTTCATATAATATATATATATATTTATATATTTAGCAAATTTTTGTAACATATGATTTCTATAAAATACTATAGAATTTATATATAATAAATAGAGTTTTGTGACATCACATACAATTTTCAAATCATATATTTTAAAAGAGATTAATAAAAGTATAAATTTATGTAATATAAATTAATTTTTTGTTTTTAGTTTTATAAATTTTTTAAAAGACATTGTTGTTAGCTAAATTTATTTTTAGACTTACAATTATTATCAATAATATTAAATTTATTTTTAAGAATATGATATTAATATTTGATATTTGATATTAATATTCCTTTTTTTTACTTGTTATGTTCTATTTTCTGCTACGATTTGGAGTTTACGTGGGTTTTGTATTATGCCTATGTTGTATGAGTTTTTATTTTGTTTGTGTTTGTAAGATGGTGAATTGTATTTCTATATTAGTTGTGTATGGGTAACTTTTTTTTTCCACCTTCCATGCTTGTTTGAGAAAAGCCTGCTAACTATTTGATAAAAGGTCTGTTAGAATATTTAACTTAAGACGATGTTCATCAATACTGTTGAGGCATTGTAGAGCTTATTTGAGGAACTCTACATATGAAATTCTCGATTAATGGATCATCACCATCGTTCATTTTTTTAATAATGAGAACTTTAAGCTAAATTTATTACTATTATCTTATAATAGTAATAATTACACATTTTTGTTGAGGTTATTGAAGTAAACATATAATTAATTTCAATTGAAGAAGCTAACCTTAATTTAAACTTGAATTTCAAAAGAAACAAAGGTAAGGGTTGGGGGAGCTAACAATATGATATATAATTTTGATTATTTTTAGTAATAATCTCATAAATATGATATTCATAAATCTAGAGAAATATGATATTTAATAGGTTATAAACTCAACTTCAACTAGTTATATTGACTATTAACGGTGAGTGTTATATTGACTATTAACGGTGAGTGGCAAATATAAAATGTGCTTCTACAGGGGACATTTATGTTCTTCATTCTGTTTTGAATTCCATCACGGTAGCTCTCTCCATATATAAGGAGGGGCTTGAGGGACCCAACTATTTTATCATAATAGTGACTTTAAAGGAAAGTACACTTATTTATGCATCTCCTAAACATAGTACATACAAAGTTAACATTCACAACCTTATCATATAAAGTAGTCTCAGTTAATAAACCATAAAATTAACATTTCTAGAATGTTGGAACTTCAACTAAGAAGTCTTCTATTCTTAAAGATGACAAAGCTCTTATTAATTTGTGCCATCTACTCTAGGTTTTGTTTATTTTTAATGGTCACTGGAAAATATAGAATGTACTTGTGCAGGGGATTTTTAGATGTTTAACAAATTAAGTTATGATGATCTTTGCTTATTTTGTGAATATTTTGATAATTGCATATAACTTCATATAATTTTTTGTTTCCTTATTAAATTGTGCATTCTGCTTCTATATTGATCATATTTATGACTTGTTTTTCTTTCTATTGACTTTTCATAATAAAACTGTTAATATAAATTCGTCGTGGAATGTCTATGTGGCGACTAATTTTGGATGGTAGAAATGAGTTTAGATAGGAGGAATGTGGCAAAATTCTCCCCGATGAAGAACAAATCGATGCTTAACAAATCTCCTTATTAAGGTCTAATCACCCTTGCCTTTAATGGTCGATCATCTTCTTTAAGGTTTTTAGAATCATTCGAATTAGCTCTTTTTCTTTATTATCTATATCTCATTTTCTATAAGGAAGCTATTAGATGAACGTCTAATTGTTTATAGTATGTGTTCTATAAAGCTTCCTCAAATCTTCAAGAAAACATAGATGGAAATGAAGGCGATGGCAATGATGAAGTCTTTAAATCGAGTATGCATGTGTTCGAATCTAGGTTCCTCATAGTATTTGATTTAGCTTTTTTAGTTTTTAGAAATAAAATTTTCAAAGGATTATGAAGAAATTAACTGTAATTTTTTTTATATTGTTTGTTCCTTAGGTGAAACGCATAGTATGTGCAGTTTGTTTAATTCAATGATTCATACTGTATCTAGGAAATCATTCACTATATTTTTTGCTTTTTTAGTTAAAGCGAAGAAGTTATTGGAAGAGGGTGTCAATAAACGAACTCTTGAGGGAAGATTCTTATTTGTTTCAATTGATGCCTTCAAACGTTCGAGGAGCCTTCTTAGGAATCCAAACATAGGGAACTTCTTTACCATATCAACCGAGTCTCATGTCACTTAGAATTCAGAAAAATAATTATATCTTTTTCTCTTTGATGGAATATGTGTGAAACTGTATTTATTATTGTCTATAAGAATTATTAAACTTCTAATTAAAATCTTATATTACTTACCTTATATCATTATAATATATTACTTACCATATATCATTATTTATTGTTTTTCTGTAAGAATCATATTTCAATATATAATTCATTCTTCCTGTTAAAACTATTTGAAATTTTTGTGACACCATATCAAATTGTCAAATCATATAATTTAAAATAGAAAAATAAAAACAGTAAATCTATGTAATGTTAATTAATTTTAATTTTATAGTTTCATTAATTATTGAAATGATTTGACTTTTTTTTGCTAAAGTTATTTTTACACTTAGAATCATTATCAATAATTTTAAATTTGAATTCTCTCAATATAATGTTCACTCACAAAATGATAAAGTTATTTTGTTATTTAAGCATTTGACGACGATTTCAAAAATCTTCACTTAAGTTGATGACTTTGGCAATGATTTACCGAAATCATTACCAAAAATTATGCCTTTTGGATGATTTTAAAAATCGTGGCCAAAGTTCATGCCTTTCATGACAATTTAAATAAAATGTCGCCAAAGACCTACCATTTGGCGATGATTTTAGTGAATCGTTGCCAAAAGTTTTCCCTTTAGCAATAATGTTATAAAACATTGCAAATGGCTTGACCTTTGACTGTGATTTTGAAATTGTTGCCAAAAAAATGTAGTCAAATGTCCTTTTTGTTGTAGTGAATGCTTCTTCTTTTTTAATGGTGACAAGTTATTATTTACTGCTTTATAGTATTTAGTATGACTCATATATATAAATGTGTATTTTAGAAGCATTTCGTGAAATATGTTAGATGGACATGATATATTTGTCAAGATAAAAATCGTTGTAAATGATTTGTAAATACGAACATGCAATGTTGAAGTTCTTTAAAGAGAATACGAATGCTTTTTAAAAGTTTTTAACTGAACACGATACGACATACAATTGTATATTAGAGTACGCTTTTCTTTAGTATGCAAAAACAGAAACCTGTTGATACACAAGCATGTTGTCATAATATTTTTTGAAGAAGAACATAGTAGGACATGGTTCACGATAGAGTGACTTATTTAAAAATATGTTTTTTTAATTGAAACTTTAGAAATATTAGGACTTATTAGAATCATGTTTAATTTAGATTCAGTTTAAGAAGAAAAAGTTGTACTATATTGTACAAACTAGAATTTACATAAAACCGTACTTGTATAAACCTAATGTATAAATATATATAATCTTTATCAGGAGAGATTGAACTGAAGAATGAAATTAGTTATTTTTAACTTCTGAAGACATAGGAACACGTAATTGATCAAACCTCTAAAAATTATTTTTTAATTTTGTTTATTCTCTTATTATTTTCTATTCTTACTATATATTCATTCTTTCTTAATAAGTGGTATCAAAGCAGTGTTGAGACAACAATAACTTTAAAATATGAAGTGAAAATTTTCAATAAAATTGAGAATTCAAACTATGACAAAGGATAATTATGAAGGAATTGTTGGCACAAAAAAGTATATTGAAGGGGTTGTAGGACAATAAGTTGAAAGACACACATAAGATCAACTAGGAAGAGATACATGGCTTTATCTAGTAGACGAGATAATTTATTATATCATGGATATCACGTCCCTTGTAGACATATGGAATAAGCTAAAGAATCAACATATGTCAAAGTCTCTTATAAATAAGTTGTATTTGAAGTAGAGATTATAAAAGCTAAACATGCAAGAGGAATCATAGATGGAATAATACATCAACGCATTTAACAAAATAGTTAGTAACCTATTAAGATTAAAGTGATTACTACTAATGAGTATAAAGTATTTTATTTCTATCGGTGACAATCTCAAATGAAAGGCTATATGTAAAGAGAAATTAAATCCTGCGAGAAAGGATGAGAAAAATAACTCGTTTAAACTAATTTCTAGATCGTAAGTGTGAGTAAATTGAATATATCAAGAAGCACTCTCCAAACTTAAAAAGAAAAAAGAAAAGTGATGAAAAGAGAATTGATAATTTGTTAAAATCTATTAACAAACTGCAAAGCAAGACGTGTTATACACATCAAGCAACTTATAGCTATTTTTATAATTCCCGGTGATCCTTTGATAAGTGGTGGAAGGCTTGCGCTAATATGGGTCGTGTGAAGAAATAAAGCTGAAATGTATTTGAAAAAGGTGTAATTAAGTAATTTGTATTTCCTTTTATTGTGTGTATACATGAAGATGTACATTATTATTTATACACATCTAGAAATAAGATAGTATTAGCATTATTTTGTATTTAATCATATTGTATCTAATCAAAATGATAAGATAGGATTAGTTGTTTATCTAAACTAATTACAAGAGAAAGATTTGATTAAGAAAAGGATGAATTTTTGTTAACAAACCTATATAAGCTAATATGTATAAGAACATTGAGTTTGTGACATAAATGTATATATAAAGGCATTAGATCTCAAAGGTCTTATAAGTATGTCAACAATTTGTTGAGATGTTGGTACATGACATATAAAGAGAGATTTCTTTACAAATAAATCACAGATAAAGCGGATATTAATTTCAATATGTTTAGTATGAGTATAAGATACAAGATCTACAGCAAGAAAGGTAGCTCCTAAGTTGTCACAGTACATGAGCGGTTTAATGTTAGAGAGTCCAATTTCACCAAGTAGAGAATTGATCCATCATAATTTAGCAGCAATTAGATCAATAATTTTGTATTTGGCTTTAGTGCTACGCCTAATGACAATATGCTACTTTTTAGAGGTAAAAAAAATTAAAGAGGATGTAAGAAAAATATAACAACTAGATGTAAATAAGTGATCATCTGGACACCCATCCCAATCAACGCGGAGTAAGCAATTATAACTAAGGAAGTGTTTTTAGTTAGTAAAGATCATAGGATGGGGTAGAGGAAAGATACCAAACAATTCATTTAACAGTCGTTCAGTAGATATCAGTGAGACAATGCAAGAATTAGGAAACTTTGATAATAACAAATTATATGTCTGGTCTAGTTAGATAAAGGTATTGAAGTGTTATAACAATACTATGGTATTCAGTAGGATCAAAAAAAGGTAGGCTATCATTTTTAAAAGTGGTAGGGAAGGGGTAATGGAAGTTGAGACAGGTTTGAAAGATTCAAGTTATACGCAATGATGAGTGTCTTTAGATTGTGTGAGAAAAAGACTTATGGCTTCGATGCCAAGAAAATAGTACAGGGTACCTAGATTTTAATGGTAAAGGTATAATGAAGTGCATTAAGCATGGTGTGAATGAATTGTTGTGAAGACTCTGTCACCAAGTTGTCATCCACATAAACAAGGAAGGTAGAGTGAGTGAGTGTGGAATGAATAAATAGTAAGTTATCTACTTTAGATGAAGTGAACCCAAGGTCAACAAGTTTATGACTTAATATGTGAAACTAGGCTTTATGAGTTTGCTTGAGACCATAAAGTGCTTTGTAAAGATGGCACACAAAATAAGGAAGATAAGGATCAACAAAGCCAAGTGGTTGATACATAAAGACAGGTTCTTGTAAGTTGCCATGCAGAAAAACATTCTTGACATCAAGTTAACAAATGGACAAGTTTTTAGCTTAGGCAAGTGTAAGAATGAGGTGAATGGTGGTTGGTTTGACAATTTGACTAAAGGTGTCAATATAATCAAGGTTGCATAATTGATGATAACCTTTAGCAACTAGGTGAGTTTATAATGATATAAGAAACCATCAACTTTTAGTCTTGTTTGGAAGACCCGCTTATAGCTGACAATATTTGCACAAGGAGAAAGAGGCACAAGTGATCAAATATTGTTGTGACATAGAGCTTTGAACTCTTCAAGTGTCAATTGACACTAGTGAGAAATTTTTTTTTGTATAAATAAATGATGTAGGGTTTGGATCAAGAGCCGATGTAACAGTGGCGTTGTAAGTAATGTGATCAGGAAAAATTGTTAATGTTTGAGTACTATCATAAGTGTGAGTAACTATCGGATGAGAAGATGATGGTTGTGGTTAATGAATAGGTGGTAGTGACAGGGGAGAAGGTGTGGAAGGAATAGGTGATTCAGGAGTAATCGAAATTGGTGATAAAGGAGTTGAATTTGGTGGAGGAGCATATGGTAATTGGAACTGTAATGGTAAAGATAGAGAAGTAGGAGGAGAAGGAGGAGGATTAAGTAGAAGATTAAGGAATTGAGTTTTAGGAAATCCAAAATTTTAAAAAATATAGATTTTATTTGTGAAGGGATCAAAACATTTATATCCTTTATAATTACGAGTGTAGCTGAGGAATACGTATGGAATGGATTTTGGAGTGAGTTTATCATTATTAGTTTAAGAAAGAAAGGGAAAGTGGGTACAACAATATGAAGATGATCAAGATTAGAACGTGTTCGGAATAGAAGTTCATTAGGAGATTTGAAATATAAGACAAATGATGGTAAAAGTTATATAAGGTAAACAACTATGGAAAATGAATCAAACCTGAAGCATTTCGGAAGAGAGTTATGAAGAGAAGCGTGATTCTTGTTTCAATTATATGACCAATTTTACATTTAGCAATGTCATTCTGATGTGGGCTATGACGACAAGAAATAGAAAAAATAATGATATGCTTGGCTTTGAGGACAAAAAGAAGTAGATTTGATTAATGGATTTAGGATGAAAAAGAGGATATGTGCTGGAATGTTATGAACTGGAGAATTTTCATTGAACATGCTTCGGTATTTTGATTCCATCTTGATATGTAGATTTATAAATGAGTTGATTCTTGATTTAGATCAAACTTGAGACATATTATTTCTAGATTGCATATATCGAAAGTGACAAATAGCTTCTATATAACTAAAAAAATACAATTTGACATTTAAGAGGTTGTGGATTGGAATAAAGTTGGAAATTGGAATAAGTGGATGGGCTGGAAAAGGGAAATTGGTTTGGCCGTATGAGCTGATATATGGAAAATTGGCATTAGACTAGTAGTTTGGGTTGTGGGTTGGGTTAGGGTTATTTAGTGTATGGGTATAGCTATATAGGCCAGGTCCTTGACAGGGGTTAGGTGACTCGACCCAATTTGAGTGTGAGGAAGACCTAAATAGGTCTAGTGAGGGGATGCAGCTCATCCGTCATCACTGTAAGCTAAAAGGCGACTTTTACGAGATGTAATGAACACCATTTTTGGTGGAGCTTAATAAAGGGACAACAACTATTGTTCATAAAGGAGGAGTTTTGCTCACAGCTTAAAGAAAGATGGAGGTGTTTTGCGATTCTCCATTGTGCTGACTAAAAAATCGTATTGGGAGGAAGGTTATTGATGGTGAAAAGGACTAGATCTTATAACGGGACTAGATCATCAATTATCACAAGATCTTCAGTTGTAGATACGATGATCATAAGATAATTGATGATGGTGGAATCACCTTTTTTGGTAATATGATGATGACACTATAGTTTGTTGAAGAAAATAGGTTTCTAATCCAGTCCAGAGGCTCCAAACAGTGTCACAACTGAGAGCCAAAGACGCCATAATAGAGGTAAGGCTATTTTTGGTTGGGAATTTTATAACGAAATGGAATAGAATGTAATATTATTTCATCATTTGGGAGGAGGTTTTATAATGAAACGGAATGGAATAGGATGAAAGAGGAGAGTTTCATATTACATCTCATTCCATCATAAACAGTAAAAAAAAACCTCTGATTTGGGGGGTATAGGATGGAATGTAAAATGATAAACGACTTTACACTATAATATATTATAAACCCTTCATCCAAACAACATTTTACTATATTACATTATGAACCCTTCTATCCCTCTCAAGCAGCAATTTTATAATATTACGTCCATTTACGTTCCATTTTATTATAAATCATTCAATTCTATTCCATTAAAAATTTTACGTCTAACCAAACATAGCCTAAGAGTTATTGCAGACAACATTATACAAATTTTTCCTTTTTCTACCATTGCTAGAATTCTGCTGAAGAAGATAAATTACTATCGAGTGATACATAATGCTTAGATGGTATAGAGATGGACTTGTAAATGTAGTCAATCAATTCGCAGGTAAATAGTACTGCTTTCGCTTGATTTCTCCAAATGAGGTAGTTGTTGTTGTCTAGAGTGGTAGTAAGTTTGTGGCATTAGTAATCGGCAGAGAAGTGCTTTTTGACTACATTGTGATTTTCTAAGTTTGTGTATAGATAGTATAGAAGAGTTGGTATTGGAGATGAGGCAAATACATTTGAGAGTAAGTTTGAGTAGGTTTTGGTACTATGCAAAGAAATAAAGTTGAAATGTATTTAAATAAAGTTGAAATTAACTAATTTATAGTGAGTAAGAAAGGCAAAAATGATCCTAAAGTTTGTTTGTAATGACAATGACAAATTAGGTCTTAATATGTCAAAGCAATCAAATCAAACCACGTCATTTTGGAAAGATTCAAATTAAAAATCTAACATAAAAGATCATGGTTTTGAAACTTGGACCGAACCGGCCGGTTAGACCAATTCGCCCAGTGACCGGTAGGCTATCAAGTCTCGGTGACTCCTAAAAATCGGTCCCCAATTGAACTAGTGCGAACCGGTAAGAACCGGTCAATTGACCAGTTAAATCAGAACCGGTCGAACCGGTTGGCCACTGGTTCAATGATTTTTTTTTATTTTTTATTTTACTTTTTTCCTTTCTAAAACGCTGATGCATTTTGTGATTCTTTCAAAAGTAAAACCCACATTTTTTCCAGAAATCTAACAGAAGTATAGAAATTTATATTATTTGGTATATTTTTCTATT